>JAQFZM010003373.1:0-11221 GCA_034695785.1 Galumna obvia
ATAATGAAATTAGTAATTTCTTTGTTGTATAAGAATAAAACTTTTTAAATACTAATTGATTAGATTTTATTATAAAATAAATAATTATATTTAATTATAAATATAATATATAAATAAAAAAGAAATAATATAGAATTATAAAATTAATTTTAATATACAATCAAAGCAAATAGATCCCGGAATCCTACTATAATTGAGCTCACTAATTTAATTAGGTTATTATTGGAATTTTCAAAACCAAAATTTACTACAGATTCAATAATTATCATAGCTAATTAAATTTATGAAAGTTTGAAAATCATCATACTTTTTTTAAAATTATTGATTTTTGTAAGATTAAGGCAAGGAGTAAAGGAGTAAAAACATGTTAATTTATTACTTTTTTTTAACAAATTAAAGATAATTTTTAAAATTTGGCGTCGTCACCTATTTATTGTTGAAAAATCTCAAGGTTATTTCGCAAATAAGCAGAAAACAATTTTATTTTAAAAACAAAAATGTCACTTATTGATAACCTATTAATAAAATTTATCAAAATCTATTTAAAGTATTAAATTTATTTTATTTTAAAAGTTACATTCTTTTAACCTTTTTAAATTTTAATTAAAATTTAATCAACTCTCTCTCTCTCTCTCTCTCTCTCGCTCTCTCTATCTATACCTTTGCTATCTGTTGTGCAATGTGCTGGCTATCCAGTAGATTCTGTCTTTGTCTTCAGCCATGTTCTTAAATATATTCTGAAGAGGTGGTAGGTCATATCCTTCATAAACATTGCTGAGACAACGATTGTTAAGTTTGATCCTCATATCTGTAGAGATGTGTATTATTCTCACATTAATTATATCGGTGGTTAAACATACAAAGAACTCATAAATCCTGTTACCACTCTCAAAGTCTGCATAATATTCCCCTTTTTATCATAAAATTATTTTTCTTTCGCCCTCAATCTATCCAAATTTTAACTTTAATTGCGCTATTTCTTGCTGTTGCATAGCCTTCCATTGGTGTAATGCCTATGGTGTATTTTTTGAGCACATTTGCCATGAAGGATAATGGGGTCCATTTCGGTCTTCTCTTGGAAAATTCGTCTAAGAATCATTATAGACTTGGTCAGATGTTTTACATCATTTTAATAGTATTAGATCATTTCTCCCATGAATATGTAATCACCTGTAAAATTTCTGTGACATTCCTAACACTCTTTGGTTTTGATTTCTTTCAAAAAACCAGTGTATAATTATTCAAATGCAGGAATTGGATACACCTAACCCCAATTCTCTACCTTATTAAATTGGTGGGGAAAGAAACCCTTTTCAACAACTTCTTCAAAACCAAAAGACTTGGGTTCTAAACATTCTCTAAAATTATTGAAATCTTATAATTGTGTACCTACTGTAGTAATAAAATTAACCAATTTTAATTTACCATAATGAAAATAAAATAATAATTTTTAAAAATTAGAAGTGTAAGTTTAATTTAATTTATTTATTCTCAATAAATAATACTTTTTGTTACCAGAAAATAAAAATCGATTTGTAAAATTTTTTTATATTTTATTTTTAAAAAGCCGTCTATAAAAAATTATAAATTATATTAACTTCTCACTCATTCACTCAATAGTCTAAAATTTGAAATAAATAAAGCAAATAATCAATAAATCTTTTAATAATATATTAAGAAAAATTAATTGTCCGTTCTTACATTTTATTTAGTGAAAATTTAGTATGAAAATTTTTGATAAAATTTAAATTTAAATTTAAATTTTTAAAAACTTTATTGGAATAAATATTTTACAAATTATAATTTAAATAAATTTTATAATTTTAATTTTTGGAGGAAAGAAAAAGCTATTTTAATATTTGTTGATTATTATAACTTTAATAAGTTTTGATCATGACTCTTTTAATAGAAAGATATTACCAGAATAAATAATAATGTCTTACTTCAATTTTTAACGAAATAAATAAGACATTAATAAATAAATAAATATTCAATATGCAAGTATTAACAGAATCAGTTTTCCTGTTAAATCTTTCTTTGAATTGTTAATATTTTTGTAATTAATCGAATCTTTCGTCTCTCAAACTAAAGTTTAGATAAACTCTTGTGGACAACTATTTCAGTCAAATGTTGTCCAAATGGAATCTGAATTTAAGTTGTAAGGAACCTTGCTCATCTTTACTCATTTTGTTATTGCCAAGTTCCTTATTTCATGACACATCCTTAGTCCCCTTTTATAATAACAACTATTAGTCATTTTTAGTTAACTTTTGATTTTATTTTTGATATTTCTTTCACTTCTTATTCTGATTTTGTGAAGTGAACATCACTTTAATTATTAGATTAAAAGTAATTCAAATTACTGTATTTCTCACTAATAGTGAAAACGTGTATTAAATTTTGGATATAAAATCAATAAATACTTTCGAAATTAAACTTTAATTTTAATCTAAATATCGTGAACCGCTGTCACGATATTTATACTTCAAACTATTGGTATTTCGGTGATCACTTTCGGCCAAGTTCAAGCCCCGACTTAAGGATCTCTTGCGGCTAAATCCGGTCTATAAATAGTGACCGCCAACGCTTAAAATTGGTTCCCATATCCGGACTTGACATCTACCCGAAGAGAAGACGCGAACCCCGATATCGAAGGCTGATATTCGGACAGTAAAACGAGAAAAGGATTAAATTGGAGACTATTTCGAGGACATTATTGATATCCCGAAATCAATACATCGACTTCAGAGACCGCCTAAGGATCGACTGAGTCTAAGTTTTCATTTCAACGTGAAAATCATCGGTAATAACCTTCAAAACCGTAACATTAATGTAATTGTGCAAGAGCATAAACTCATTCATGTTACATATAGCGCCTGAACTCAAAACAAATTCTGGACAAAAACTTTCTTCAAAAACAAACAATCGTCACTTCGCCAACAAATGGTTTTAATCGAAAGGTTGCTTTGATTGGACTTGTGAGAGTGTCGACATCTGTGCCACTTCAATCACCACCAAATGACCACCGGATGTCAATTGTAAGGGTGGGGGAGAGAAGGGCAGGGTCTTCAACGGCAGACGATCAAAGAATTTCATCGGTGGGGCTATTTTTAAGTGAAGAACAGAAATCCCTAATCAACGATCAAATAATTTCAGAACTTTTATCATCAAATAATGTGCCTGAAATGATGGACGCAATTATTAAATTAAACAAATATTTTAAATAAAAGTCGCAAATCTATTCAGTTTATTGGACAGGTCTATACAATCTAAAGACTATTCTAAGTTTGAAAGATTAAAACATAAACTAAATGAAACACAATTAAACAGATCAAAATGGAGACAACTCTTGTTTGATAAAATAGAGTTATTAAATAATAATTTTAATAAAGTGAATAAAACCAAAGAATTAGATTCCCAATTAAGCGACGACAACTCAGACGAAGACACAGATGAGTGCAGTGATGACTATAGTGACGACCAAATGTCAACCAATCGTTCCTTTAGTCACACATTCGATGAACAGCCGAACTTCATCAGTGATTCGCCAAACAATTTAAGCGAAGACTCAGTTTTTATAAAATTGATTTATGTAAAGGAAAGGATCCCTTAAATGGCAATATTATTTATAAAAACAATTCTTTGGCCACGAATTACACTCTTATTGAAGAGACGACACTTAATCATAAGGAAAGCAATGACTCCAAAATAAAAGATATGATTAAATTAATCTCAAATAATATTTCAAAGACTGAAACAATTGAACAAAGAAAACAGAAATTCGGTCAGACCTCAGATAAAGAATCAAATCAATTGTTAATGAAAGAAAACAAAACAACGGTTTATACATTTAGATCTAACACTAAAATAAAACCGATTGAATTTAATGGTCACATATTGAGCGCCGCA
The DNA here is from genome assembly GCA_034695785.1 of Galumna obvia. Classification (NCBI taxonomy): domain Eukaryota; kingdom Metazoa; phylum Arthropoda; class Arachnida; order Sarcoptiformes; family Galumnidae; genus Galumna; species Galumna obvia. Next base: position 3,910 of record JAQFZM010003373.1, read on the forward strand.
AATTGGTTAAAACAATTTACAATTGCCGCCGCTACTAATAGATGGTCAGATACAGAAAAGGTAATCAACGCAATACCATATCTAAGAGACGATGCCTTCCGATGGTTTGAACAAGCGTTCCCAGATAATGACCTCTTAACTGGCTTAGACCATAATCTATTACCAACGTGGGATCAGTTTCTGACTGCTTTTAATACCGAATACAGGTCCGAAGATATGGCCGCATATTATGAAAGACAACTCTAGGAGATTAGGAAAAATAAAAACGAAAATTATTCCGCTTATGGACGAAGAGTTGTAGATTTGATAAGACTCTTACCAGAGAATATCTCCGACACTAAGAAAAGGCAATACATTGTCGACGGATTAAGGAATGACTACATTCATCCAATGGTAAAATCAACAGCAACGATATCGGATATAATGGCATTATTTAAAAGATGGGACACCGACACTTCATATCGATATCCCTACATTAGAAGTGATCCCAAACCAGAATCGAAATCACCAAAAACTCAACGAAAGGATAAACCTAAATCTGAACCCGAACTCAAAGAAGACATTCCCCAAAATGAGACCAAAAGAATTGGCATTTGCCTCAATTGTGAAAAACCAGGTCATTTTGTGAAATAATGTTGTGAACGTTTTGACTCAGAAAAGATTAAAAGGAATTACAAAATAATGAGAAGTCAAAGAGACGGCACATTCTATAAATCCAATGCTGTCTCAAATGAATTTGAGTTCAAAGAAGAAGATAACATTCTTGAAATCCTTGAAATAGGGACCAATAAACAGTCAAGAGAAACACCAAAACAAGAAAATATGGAAAATTCAAGTCTATACATATCAAGACTTGACTCATCACGAAATACAGAACTTTTCAAAAATTATTTATTTAAATATCGGTCGCCGAGAATCACAGTCCAAATCAATGGACAGGACTTCGTTGGTATGCTCGACACTGGAGCTCTTTTTACCCTGGTAAATAAAGAGACCGCAAACCAAATCAAAGGCGAAGTAACTGAATGGCCATATGGAAAGGCCACTGCCGTTAACAAGACTGATACGACACCAAAATCAATAATCAAAAGAATGCCTATAACCTATGCATTCAAAACAGTCCCAATTGATATCGCTATTTTGAAAGACAGTAATTGTCCTCTAATTCTTGGAATGGATTTTATTATCGAAATGGGTTTGGATTTAGACCTCCCCAGAAGATCCAATCGGTTTTCAGAGTCCCATCAAAGTAAGCTTTTTGAAATTCAATCCAAATTAAGTGAATATGAAAACAAAATAAAAGAATTAGAGAAACTATTAGAAGACAAAAATAATAATAAACCAAAAGTTGAAACAATAACGATTAAAACAGAAAAATCTGAATCAGTTGTCACCAATGAGTCACCAAAAATAGACTTTAATTTCATTAATACTGATAATATGACCTTCGAGTCACGAGAAGACAGTATTATTCCTCGAACGGTCACTGAAGAAGTCTTTAGTCCTGGACAAATAAAATTAGTGCCATTTAATGTAAACAGAGTGACACTAACTGATTGTGTCACCTCAACACTTGTGTCAGCTCGAAAAGATGGATGGGCTGTCGAGAAAGGAGTTGTTGGGAAAGAAACCAATGATTTTAAAGTTTACATTAAAAACAAGGCACCCTATTCACAAACCCTACAAATAGACCGAGGTCTTTTTAAACTAAAACCAATAGAAGAGACCATTGATGTTACGATACCAACAGAAGATGAAATTAAGTCTCACAATACTGACCAACAAAATGTCAATAACAAAATTATGATGATTATGAGTCTAAAATGTGGCGACAAATCAATACCGAACCCCAGCCAGAAGACCGATGGTTAAACAAAAATGAGAGACTATTAAATAAAAACGACCCCTACTTTGATACCAAATTGCCAAAAGAATATCTAAAACATTTCGATATAGCAGAAGACATTACCCTTAAAGAAAAATATATTTTATCAAAAATTTTGACACATTTTAGGGATTGTATCGCCATTAATGACCAAGATCAGTTAGGCCAAGTCAAAATCTGGCGACATAAGATCGACACAGGTGATCATCCACCAATTAAACAAAACCCTTATCGAACGTCAGAAACTCAGAAAAAACAAATACAAGAAAGCGTTAATGAGATGATGCGACGTGGCATAATTGTGCCATGTACCTCACCATGGAGTTCACCAGTGACATTAGTACCCAAAAGGGATGGCTCCATACGATTTTGTATAGACTATAGGAAACTGAATGCCATCACCAGAGATGATGCCTACCCACTCCCGAGAATTGAAGAGCCCTTGCACCTTTTAAGGGGCTCTGATAAATTCTCAACAATAGACTTTGAGTCCTGTTACCACCAAATACCACTCGACAAAGAAAGTCAGTTAAAGTCAGCTTTTACCTGCTTTCTTGGAACATTCATGTTTCGTGTAATGCCCTTTGGAATGAAGACCGCACCACAATCTTGTGTGAGGGTTATGTCGAGGGTCTTTCGTCGAGAAGATCGAAGAATTAGTTTTATATATATGGATGACATCATAACATTTAGTCGAGGAGTCACCGAACACTTAAGAAGACTCTCGATATTGTTCCAAAGAATGCGCGAAAATGGTCTAAAGATTAAGGCTAACAAGTGTTCTTTTGTGAAAAATAGTGTTAATTATTTGGGATATCAAATAAACGAAGAAAGGTATAGACCAGACCCCGAAAGGATCAAACCCTTATTGACCGCTCCTATACCAACCAATATAGATGAGATCAGAAGTTTTTTAGGCTTCTGTGGTTATTATAGAGGACACGTTCCCAACTTCTCAATACAAGCACAACCACTCATCAAATTATTGAAAAAAGGAGTACAATTCGAATGGACATTAGAACAACAAAAGACTTGGGAACTATTAATATATAAATTAATTAATGCCCCAATTTTAGTGCATTATGACCCCGAACAACAAATTGAATTAAGAGTTGATGCCAGTGGTTACGGATTAGGCGCACACTTAGTCCAAGGTGTTGATAAACGACTCCTTGCTTGCGCTAGTCGAACACTTTTACGACATGAGATCGATTACTCGACCTCAGAGAAGGAGTGCCTCGCAATTATATTTGGTTTAAAGAAATTCAGGCCCTATTTATTTGGTCGAAAATTTAAAATAATTACCGATCATTGTGGCCTTTGCTACTTAATGAAGGCTAAAGACCTTGAAAATAGATTAGCAAGGTGGGCCTTAAAGTTAACTGATTATAATTTCGAAATCAATTATAACAGTGGTGTTAAACACGCAGACGCTGATTGGCTCAGCCGAAGTGTTCCTAAATCTAGTGAATCGTCAGTTCATTTCGATTTGTTTAGAAGTGAATTAAGTGACGAAATGTGTTTACGTGACTTTTGGACCGAATCTAAAATTAAATCAGAACAAAATAGTGATCCTATATTCGGCCCAATATTCAAACTCTTAAATGAGGACATAAACAACACAACACTCCGTAAATACTATATAATCAAAAACGATTTGTTACACAAGAAACGGGAAATCGGTTGTGCGACATAACTAGTGCTGTGTATACCACTATCAATGATCAAAATTATCCTATTTTTGGCACATGACTCGCCTACTGCCGGTCACTTTGGCGTAAGAAAGACTGCATGGAATGCAAACCAACAATACTATTGGAAAGGCATGTCTACTGATATAAAAGGGTATGTAAAGACTTGCCATTTATGTCAAATGCGAAAAACGCGAAATACAGCACCAATAGGACCAATAACCCCAATACCAGTCGCACAAAATGTTTTAGAGTTTATGTCAATTGATATAATGGGACCTTTGAACACAACTGAAGACAATAATAGATATATTGTAACCATCACTGACCAGTAAAGTAAATTTGCATTTGGTTTTGCACTCGAATCCGCAAATGATCGAGCAATCATTGAAAGGTTTGAAGAATAAATATGTACAGTATTTGGTGCACCACAAAAACTCTTGAATGACCAAGGTACGAACTTAAATAGTAAACTTTGGACTGAGTTTTGCCAAGTTTGGGACATCAAACACGTACGAACCACACCTTATAACGCGAAATGTAATGGTCAGGTAGAAAGGTTTAATAAAACTCTTGGAGTGGCCCTGTCCCTTATTTCCGAAAACAAAAACAATTGGGATCAGTATCTTAACGTCGCTATATATGCCTATAATAAGACAATTAATGAGAGCACAGGATATACGCCGATAGAGTTACTCACAGGTCGGACCCCAAAACCAATCGAAATATTAAAGAATAACTCTCAAAGTGAAGACCAAATGAACATTAAAATAGTTGAGTCACTTGAAGAGAAAAGAAGAAAAGCACGACTTTCTATATATAAAACTTCAAAAAAGGAATGAAAGTCGTTTGAATACCAAAACCAAAGAGAATAATATAAGTGTTGGAGACCTTATATTAGTTTTCAGTAAACCTTTGAAAATGCAAAAGAGAGGGAAACTCAACGATAGATGGAATGGCCCCTATCGAGTGACTAAAGTTAGACCCCCCACTTATGAAATCCTGACCACAACCGGTCCATACAAATTCAAAATTTAAAACTCATTTAATATTAAGAAATATTATGACCGAAAAGAATGGGTCCCCACATCTAAACAAAACACTAACAAAATCTCTTTAATACAAAACACTTCACAAGACTTTAATTGGAGAACACAAGAAACCCAATTATTACCCCCTTCTGACATCTCCTGACATTAGTTTAAACCATTCTAAATGGAATGATTGACCTACATTAAAATGTTTATTTACTCATAAACACCTTGCTCATTCATTATCATTCATAACCAAACATTTATTTCAATTCACATCCATTAAAGTTAAAATGAGTTAAAGCTATAAGAATTGTCATTAAATCAATTAATATTTGTCTGACATTTGTGAACATAAATCCCAAAATTTTAGACTAACAAAGAAATATCTTTGAATAAAAATTTTTTTAAAAAAGAAAATTGTTAGATAAATGGTTAAGAATACGTTCAATACTCGTGACAATCAAACTGTAACACAAAACCTATATGAATTTAAAACAACTAATCTCTTGACTGACTCTAAATCACATAACAATTACACCGATTTTGAGATCTAAAATATATACAAATAATATTTACAATAAGTCAATACAATCATATAAAATCAAATAATTTCATTTAAAAGAACTTTGAATAAAAACGATTAGAAGATTGTTGTAAAATTAATTAAAACATTCCTAATAAGTAGACCTAATTCTAAACTTAAATCAAAAATTAACTGATAAATAACTTAACTCACATAAATAAAAAAAAATAATACATCAGTACATACATTATATTACGACATATTTTAAAATTAATAATCATTTAAAGAATTATCTCATAATTGGGAACTTCGTCTGACATCTGTGATAAATAAATCCTAACTTTAAAAGTCAATTAAATTAAAAGTTACGAAAATTGTCAAACAATCTATAAAAAGAAACTTTTTATCTAATATTCATAACAATTACAATTTTTTTTAAACTTAAATCTATTTTAGACATTAAGAGATAACGGCTGTCTAATTAACATAACATTCATTTATTAATAATATGTTATAAACTAATTCTAAATTGAATAATAATTGAATCTATAGTTAGACTTAAATCACTTTTAAATCAAGAAAATGACATTTTCTTTTACAATAACAAATGATGTGATATCATTAATAACCATCAAAATTGATATTAATGAATCATTAAGTCAAACACTAAACAAAGACAAATTATTTTAAGTTAATTAGAAATTTAAATTATAAGAATTCTTATCAAAATATTGAAAATAAATGGGAAGACCTCGACACCTTGACCATTGAAAATAAAACAAAATAGTAATAAGAGTGACACCTGATATCGTGATATTGAAATAATTTGAAATAAATTCTATGACAAAACCCACTCAAATGAAACGAAATATTATAGAATTAATAGTTATAATTAAACATAATATATTATTTTAAGTTTTATAAATTAACAAAAAAAATACTTAATATAATATCACAAATAAATAATGTTTTGAAAATTCTAAGTCTTTATATAAGATCATTAAAAACCTAAAATTGTCTTAAATACAAAAATTTTAAAATCTCTTAAATCCTTTCATAGACTAAACTTTTTTTGTTGTTCCTTTTCTTCACACCTAAAAAAAGTCGTTTTGGTTTTCCAAGAAAATCCTTTGAACTGACAATAGGTCATAAATTTAGACTTATAAGAAAGTTTAGGCCAATTATTTCATAAGAAAATATTTATACCCTTAAAATATTAACTCATTTGAGTATAAACGAATTCAAAACCTTTTTGAGTGCCTTTCAGTTGTGTTTAAATCAAGTGAAGTATTTGTCTAAACGTTTTCCTGTTTAAATCAAAAGAAAATATTTCTAAATAAAAATATATATATATTCAATATTAAATTAGTTAATAAGTGACTAAAATTCTGTCAAGAAAATGCCACAAAACAAACATCTCGAAAGTTTTCACAAGAAAAACAAGAAAGAAGTTATGAATAAGAAAACAGAAGAAAAGTTGAAATCTCTTAAAGAAAAGTCTACCAAATTTACTAACAAAATAGAAGAGATTAAGAGATTCAATCGACAAACCGAAGACCCCTAAATGAGATTATTTCACTAAATTTATCATTAAATCTAAAAACATACTAATTATTTCCAAATTTAAAGTCTTAATTTCTCTTCTTTTAAACCTATTATAATGGAAATAAACAATTAATTATAAATTCTTTGAAATTAATACTTACACTTTTTATACCTATGTATACGTTTTATAACTAATAAAATCACTTTTTAATAATCATTTTAATTTAATGACATTAACTTAAACACAATCATTGATAATATTTTTGATCTCTAAATCAATACTTTAAATCGACAATTTAAACATTTAATTTAAGTCTTGTTTTGTTATTTAATACTAGATTTAAGAGTTTAAAATAATGAACCTCAATTGTGATTTATTGAGAGGTTAAAATTAAAGGTCATGTTTTAATCTTTATTTCTTTAATTATGTTTTAATTCTCAATAACCTTTTTTTAAAAATCATTTAATGAAAAGTCTGTTATAAAAATATAATGAATATTGAATTTAGTATCAAATCTTTTCATTAAATGTCTCCAATAACTTTAAATGTTATTATTAATTACTTAAACCCAAAAATTAGGCCATATTTCTAATCTAAATTAATACTATTTTTAAATTAATTAAAGAGAAATAA
>JAQFZM010003374.1:0-11217 GCA_034695785.1 Galumna obvia
CAGGAGTTTATTGATACCAAATTTAATATGAGATACAAGTATCTGGATATTTATAAGAATTTGATTTGGAGCTAAAAGATATGATTGAGATAATTTCGAAAATGATTTCTTAAAGTACTGAAGAAAGCCTTACATGTGTGGAACTATTAGATATAAAAAATCAATTTATGATTGAAAAAGTTTTATCGTTTAATTATTCAGCCTTCAAAATTGATTTAAATATTCAATAAAAATAAAATATTTGAGAAATGGGAGAAAAATATATTTAATAATCGTTTAGTTACCAAAAGAGAGGGAATTTGACAAATTTTTGTAAATATTTTTACGATCGACAAATTTTCAAATAATGAAAGCAAATCGCATTCTAATGATTTGATAGCAGTCTTCAAACAACCAAAATGTGTGTCAATAAATGCTATATCATTTCTTAGTTTATTTTTCTCGATTTAAATTTTTAATACTTTGATATTAATAGAATCATCTGAAGAAAATGTTTTGACAACAGTTGAGAATTGTTTTAAATATTTACATATACGCGATTCCAGTCAACCACGAACCCCATCTGGTCTTCACAGGTTCTGGTGGTAAAGGAATGGCTGGAAAAGCCTTTTTGAAGGCTACAATACTATCCGGAGCCTTTAGAAAACTTTTTGCGACACTTATAAAACGATTAACTAAGTTGTATTCAACCATTAAATGTTCGCAGATATTATGAAGAGCGTGAGCCAGACATGTGATATGTGTTACCTTTGGATACTTTTCTTTGAGAACTTTACCCGCTTTCTTCATATAAAGGGCAGCGTCTGTGAGAAAAACTAAAATCTTTTCGTATTTAATGTCGTTCGGCCATAGTTTGTTCAACGAATTGTTGAAATATTGAATAACTGCAACATTATCTGCCTTTAAAACCCAACAAATATCCACCAAAAAGTGTTTGCAGTCATTTCTGTTACTATTTATTTAACCAAATAATGGTATAAAACACTTTCCGTTTTTTTGCGTCAAATGTTTCTACGATTTGAATCCAAAGATAATGATCTGACTAAATATTTCTGTTGTTTTGAATCATTTCTTCATATATTGAGTTTAGGTGTGTTCTCCAAAGTGTCCTGGGATCAAGTATTTTGTATTTGAGATATTTGTCGAAAAAATGTTTGGTATTGGGGTTTGAGAGCCGATAAAAAAAATATTAAGTGAAACCAATAATTTACATAAATTTCTATTAAACTCGTTTTGATTATTTGACAATTGGTTTATGACAGACGGCTGAAGGCTTTTAACTTTCTTGATATTTGAGATGTGCTGACCAGTACTTAGATGTTGATAGACATGATCTTTACTATCGCACGAAACAGTAGTCAGACAACCCTGACAGTTAAGCACATGTTTTGATGTCATGGGATCCGTTTCTATCGTAAGAATACCATTGGTTTCAGCACAATATCTCTTCATTTTAATTATCATCGGTTCGGCAGTTTTCGGCATTTTGTGAACTTTTTAACAAATTTATTATCAAAATTAAAATCAATTTTTAAATATTTGACTTCAATTGAAGACTTAAAAATATTTTACAGTTATTTTCAGTCAATTATTCCCTTAACTCTTCAAATAGTCTATTACTTATAAAATAGTCATTTATCCCTTAAAAAGTCATTTATCTGCACTATAAAAGTTCGGTAAAATGACCTCCAATGTGTGTTTCGAACTTATTTTAAGCTTGCAACTTAATGCTATTTACCTAGACAATAGCCCTTATAGTCGGTATGCAATGCTCTAATCATTACACTAATGACCAGTCAAACAAAAGTCGGAAATTTATTTACAAACCTATTGTTATCATTTCAGTATTTATAATTCAAATAATTAAAAGTATTATTAACTTTATATTTACTGAAAGAATACTTTTTGTTTATAACGGAGACTTCGCGAGAATTCTTTGAGTAAGAATTCATTGGAATATTATGTTTGTATTATTGAATCTTGGCTCTCAATATAATTGGTCTTCGAATTACCTTAACCGAATTGAGGCAACATTTCTCAGTTCTTTTCAGATGATGTCGGGTCAGATTCCGCCCAAACAAATGGGAATAATTGACACAAAAGAATTGTTGGCACTTCTAAAGAAGATTCGTATACTTATTCAAATCGCATCATTCCACTCTAATAAAATTGCCCCTATGTTTGCAATAATACTTGGCTTGGGTTTGACCTTGTGAGAGGGTATAATATTTAAAAATAATTTGTATGGAATTCTTAGTGGAATATTCTTTGCTTTATTTTGTCATTACGGCGCGAACTTCCTTTTGAGTCAATTGACATATTTTTAAATAATGTGCATGTAATAAAATTTTGGTTCGGATTTTTTAAAATGCGTACTTGAATAATTGATAATCATTGGTCAGGATCTTATGATAATATATGAAAACTTAGAATAAAACTTAGCTTTCTTGAAGACCACAACTTGTAAACAAAAAACCTATTGTATTTAAGGGGAGACTAGCCTTTCGATAATTAACTAATTGTCTTCTTCAGCGCTTTATAACTCAAATCAGTCCTTAGTTGTAGAGGCAATGCATTCGCAGATTAGGGATCAATTGGTGATTCAGTGGTTTTAATTGGCAAGATTAAAGTCTAAGTTGTAATTATTATATTACAGATTTGTTTATAAAACTCAATAAATTTTTCTTTGGGTAAGAGCTATATCACAACAAACATTCACAAAGTCAGTTAGTAAAAATAGAGGCCTAAAGGTGTTAGGGAATGAAAGAGTATTGGATTTATTAAGATGAAAATTTGGTATTATTGAGACATTCTTGAAATTTAAGCACTAAAGAACTGTAAAGAATATAATGATTAAAAACTGGAGTTAAATCAAGATAAGAAGTATGGTTTGAAGTGACTCTTATTTGATCTAGATCAGAGCTTCACTTTGATTGCACTTTTTGATTGCATTTTGTGCGTTTGCTATGTGAACCCTATGAACACTAAACTTGGTTAATGAATGAACATGGTTGTTCATATAATAAGTATAATAAAATATTTTACCCCCTTTGCAATCAAAGTGAAGCCCTGATCTAGATAATTATATAAATAATAATAATAATACTTGATTAGGCCTTTAAAATTAATATAATAATTGATTAATACTTGATTTGATATGACTAATTAATTAATAACTTGCCAAGTGGTTGAAGTCATTTTAATTTAGGAAACTAAAGCTTCATTCAATTCGATAACTTTATATTCTTCGAGAATAAATTCAATTAAAATCTTTTTGAAAATTAATTTATTAATTTTATGATTTAATACAATTGGAAAACGAATTCTTGTCTTTTTGGTTAAATTTTTAACTCATAATTATAATCAATTGATAATAAGTTCAAAATTAAATGATATTTTAAAAAAAGTTTTGTTTTAAAGTTTTAGAAATAATAAATCTGTTTATATTGAATTTTTTTATCAAAAATGGGCTCAAATATTTCTGGTTATATCGAAATTCTGGTTAAATTGAATCTGGTTAATTTGAGCTGGTTTAACATTAAGATTCAAATAGGAACTGCCCGTGCTTTTAAAATCACATGTTTAAACCGAAATCTGGTTAAATCGAGACCTGTTAAACCGAGCTTATACTTTATTGCACTTGATCATATACTTTTATTTCAATTTTACTATAAAATTATCAAAACTAATATCATTTAATTATATCACTTATAATCACTTAAATTGATAATTATTATCAAGTAATTCATCTATTTAGGAACTAGCTTAACCATCCTGGATCCGCCCGCAACCGCCACTTTAAGTTTGAGCTGATCCCACGGTTTAAGAGTTCCGAGGATTTCCTTTCCCTCTTCATAGTAGAGGTCGTGAATTACGAATTCTGTCGTTGACTTCAGATTTGGGATCAAATCCGACACTTTATATGACAACTGATTCAAATCAATTAATAATTAATCCAAATAATTTAAGGAACTTTAATTATCCTACATCATTTTTATTACCCCACTCATTAGTATCAAGGTAAACCACAGCATAAGACCAAACTCCATTTATTATCGGTTCCATTGACTTAACCCAGACTTGATGGTTGTCCTAAGAGTACATAAATCTATTATAATTAATTTGATCAAGATGAAATTTCCTTTTGGAAACCTTGTTGACGACTCTTTTAGCCATAATCCCGTGTTTGTCCTGATCCACAGCAATCACTGCCTTATTTTGAAGAATATTCTTGAACTCAGGTTTTAAATCTCGCAAATCATTGGACATCATAAGAGGGGAGGACCACATCGCCCACAAACTCATCTGGGTCTTACTTTGTTCATATGATAGACCTTTATTTCCGATCGCTAACATGTCTTTTGTTTGAAAAGGGACTCATTTAATATTTCAACTCTTATAAGGATATTATTACTTACCAGGGTCGATAAAGAATCCAGGTCCTATATGGAATAATATTAAAATAGAAGAAAAAAATATTGCAATAAATACCGTTGTATTTAATGAGCCATTCGTTATCATTTCCTAAATATTTTATAATATCGCCGACACCACCTGTATACCCTTGACCTTTCCAACCATCATTCACATCTTGGTAAATTCTGGAAGTGTGACAAGTCTTAGCAACGGCATCATAATCACGTCTATCGTAGAGTAGCCACTCACAGCTGTACAATATTTTTCTCCCTAGATCATATAAAGATCGTTTTAAATACGATTATTGAAACAATTTGACAAGATCAAAATGATGTCTGAGATAAACAAGAAAATTATTAATAAAAGGAAAGTGATCATTATCGCTCAATGACAATTATTTTTTTGGGGGAACGGCAAAAGTGACGCCTCCATCCGAACACCCAATTTTGGAGACTAAAGCCTCCCTATTATCAGTAGAGCTTCGGACCACTTAATGTCCTAAAATCTTATAAATTAATTGAATCAAAAATTTTTTCAAAAACTTTGTTACAATTTTTAAGTTTTGATAATAAATATAAAACATTTTGTAAACAAATATATGCATTCATTCAGAATATTGTTATGAACTTTGAAAATAAATAATTTCAAATGAACCTGATTCATTGAGTGCCTTTCCCATTTCAGGGTAGAGTTTGGCAAAATTGATTGCAGGTTCATTACATCCGTCAAATTTGAATGAGTCGATCCCCCATTCGGCGAATGTTTGCGCATCGATTTTGAAGTAATTCGAACCGTTTTTACCATTTTGTGATGGAAAACTTTTTTGGGTTATCAAAAGTTAAAGCAATATTTCTTAACCTATTAAAAATAGTATTACCCTGAACAAGTTGTAGGGCCAACGTCTCCATAGATTCCCAGTTTAAGACCTTTGGAGTGGATATAATCAGCCAAAGCTTTCATACCATTTGGGAACCGCTCTTTGTTTGCCACAAGTCTGTTATTTGAGTCCCTTTTCATTTCACTCCAACAGTCATCGATATTGACGTATTCATATCCCAGTTCTTTGAAGCCATCTTTTACGAGTCGGTCCGCCGCTTCCTTATAGAGATTTTCATTTATGCAAGAGTTGGGGTGTTTCTTGCAGTCAGTCTCACATTGGAACCGAAGCCATGAAATCCAACCCATTGGTGGTGTCCGGACCTGTCCATCATCTCTGGCCAACACTTGAGTGGCCGACAAAGCGATCAAAAGAATAAAATATTTTAAAAACATTATTTTTAATAAAAAAATGTTTTTTTGATGAAAAGTGTTTTGATAAACTTTTTATATTGAATTGATTACTTCAGATTTAACCAGGATAAATATGTACCTAGATACAAGTAATTTATCAGAGTAATTTATCAGATTTATATTGTACCTAGATACATATTTCTATAGCTCTGATTAATTACTTGTATTATATTCTCAAGATTAGTTTTCAGGTTTAGAATTGTATGGATTATATCATCTGTAGATAAGAAAGTCCCCCACTGAGTCTACTTCAAAGATAAAAAATACTTTTGATCAGGGTTGTCAAATGAGCCAGTTTTTGAGTTAAATTTGTTCGTATGCTATGTAAAGTGAGCAAACACCTTAAAACTATTCATATATAAACTTAATGTTTTTGAACTTTTTTTGATGGAAAGAGTTTTGATAAACATTTTATATTGAATTGATTACTTCTTATCTAACAAGGATAACTATGTACCTTGTTACATATTTCTATAGATCTGATAAATTAATTGTATTGTTTTCTTAAGATTAGTTTTCAAGTTTAGAATTGTATGGAATATAACATTTGTAGATAAGATAGTCCCCCACTGAGCCTACTTCAAAGATAAGAATACTTTTGATCAGGGTTATCAAATGAGCCAGTTTTTGAGCCATTTGTTCTTATGCTATGAAAAGTGAGCAAGAATATTAAAACTTTACTGCGGTTTAGCATTTAGGGCAACGCCCACCTGAGGGTGTAATAAATCAAAGGAAAGCTTTTGACTAGAGGAACACATGGATGGGGGTCAGGTTGCCTGGAAACTCCTAGTTATAAAGTTTTCAAATATGGCCTTTATATATACTAATACAATAGGGAAATAGCATAACTCACAATAAAAGAACTAATATTGAATTCAATTACCAAAACTAACCTAGCCTTAACCAGGGATGGCAATAGGGGGGAATTCCAGAATACCCCCGATTTGGAGCCAAAAATCGGAAAAATACCCCCACTTAGACGAGAGTTAGAGGACCCCCCCCCTCCTTAGGAAAAGAGAGGAAAAAAGAGGAAAAAATTCGTAAAATTAGGCAAAAAAAGAAAAAATTAAGGAAAAAATCACAAGATAGCAGAAATTTTGAAGAAAGTTAAAGGAAAACCTCAATAAATGCATAAAATCATCAAAAATCATGCCTTTACGCTCAAATTTTGGTCCTCAAAATTTATGAAAATTTTACGAAATTGACTTTTTTGCCTAAAATTCTTAGTTTTTTGCATAAATTTTGATTAAATGCGTTAAAATATGACTAAATAAAGTCACATAATGCAGAAAAAGCCTTAAAATTGATGTTTTATGTGTTTTTATGCAATTTCTGGTATTTATCAAAATACTGCCATTATACCCTCCCTTAGCTCTGACCAAAGTACCTCTATTATACTCCCTTTAATTGGACCTCGGTTTTTTTCCCATTCCTGGTGTACAATATGGTAAGAAAATGCTTATACGCGACCGATAAGATAACAGCAGCTTAAGGATTAAATAGATAACGGTTTTTTATTATGCGCCCTCTCTAATAGTGTATAAGCATTTCCTTCCCATACTGTATGACTTCAAACATGACTTAAACCTCACACACATCTGAGCCAATGCCTGAAATATTTCAGATATTGAGCTCATTCCCTCAATTATAACCTTTTACTTTATTTTCCTTCTCATATAAAACCAATGTTTAGACTTAATTAAATTCATACCTTATTTTCCCTTAAGTCTGTACCTGGGTCCTCACTTTCTGTATCGTGATTGAAACTTTAAGTTTTAAAATGAAATGTGCAAAGTTTTACAACAAATAATGAATAAAAAATTCTATTGAATTTGTATTAAAATTTGTTTTGAATATAATTTTTAGGAAAACGTTTATCATTGAAAAATATTTTTTATTCATTCATAAATATATGTCAAAAAATTAATCTGGGTTTTTCTTTCTATTCTACTTATTACTAATCAAATGAATTATGAGTCACTTTATTCTTGTTCGTACTTAATACCATGAATATTTTATAAAGCTATCATTCGAATCTTCATACGGAGACTGAGAATCCTGGTCTGTACACATCATTTTCGGACACAATCCCTGATACATAGGTTAAAACTTATTATCGGAATTTTAAATTTTTTGCTTGAAAATAAAAGTAAGAGTAAAATATACTAACAAATAATGTTAAAAACAGAAAATATTTAACGTTATATTTAATTCAATTGTTTATTAAAGAGTTCAACTTTAGAGTACATAATTATTATTCATTGATCAGTACTTTTTCGTTATAATAGAGATTTGACAACAATTAGACATAACTACAAAATGAACGCAAAATTCAATATATTTTTCATACATTATTTAATTATAAAATTAAGTGAAATTAATAAAAATTATTAAATTTTATTTTAATCAAATGTTGAAACAATAAACATGATTAGTATATTAATTTAAGTTTCCATGCTAGTTTTTGAATAAGTAAGAAGAACCTGATGTATTTGTCTATAATCTGTAAGATAAATATTAATTAATAATTAGTTAATTTATAGAGAATATAGATTCGTACTAGGTAAAATAGAGGATATGTCATAAAACGATTGCCGATAGTTATTCCAAGTTTTTTCTTATTCAACAAAAGTTCAAAAATAAACAAAAGCTTGAGTTTAGTTCTGAAACGAAAATAGTTTCCACTGACTCTCCACTAAAGTCTAAACAGATTTACTGACATTTTATTAATTTTCTTAGAAAGTGAGGCATAACTTAACTGAAGGCCAAATAATATAATGATATAAAAAATAAATATAACTGAAGAGTAAAGTATTTTCATTTGCAAATCCAATTTTTCGAACAGAATTTGATGTAAAGCCATAAGAGTTGTCGGAAAGGATACCCCAATAAATAGTAAATAGTATTTATACCCAATATTATTATAGGACCAGATCCTTCTTATAAAAAGGTTATGTTCATTATTATACTTTTCACAGCAAGGTATATTTGGTTGACGAACTATTTCAAGATTTCTAATGATCTTGTTAATTTTCAAGTGCTTATAATAAGAAAGTTTTAATATGAAAACACCGATAGCCGTACAGTCAAAGTATATACAATAGAGTGTCACATATTTGAGATATTAGGGATCCCAAAAATAATTTCAAAGTATAAAACTTGAAGTCTATTTTAACTTTAATTATAGCACTTAATATTAGTTTTAAAAAATAAAAATGTTTTTCAATTATTTCTGTAATTATTTATTAAAACCTTACCAATAAAATATATTATTAATTTAATCATTGAAGATATTACCTTTGAAAACATATTTAACTTTAATAAGATAACTTTATTATTGTCGACAAATCTTTTCAGGGGTTTGCTATCAAATAAGTGAAATCATTGACTCAAACCTTGTTTGGCATCAATTATTAAAACATAATTCAAAGCAATTCCCAAAACACACAACAAAGTCATAAACATTTTAATAAATTCTTCGATTTCTCCCAAAAGTATTGAGACATCAAAGAGTAAAAGTCTTGTCTCGTAATTCAATTTTACTACAAAAGTAATACAATAAGTGAATAATGAAAACAAATATAAAATTTTGTGAAATAATTAAATATTTATTCTCTCTTTTTTCAGGTCTTCTTTTATAACTTTTAAAATTGAAATCTAATATATAATTCTGTGTCAATTTAATCGGTTCCAATTTTAGTCTAAAAATTTCCGGATAAATTCTTGATATTTTAATTTAATAAATATAATTCAAATTTAAATAACATAAAGATAAAACAAATTAAAGTGAAATGAATGTCAAAAAAATTAATTTGAATTTCTGAAATGTAATCGATACTATATAACTTTAATAAAAATTGATGAATCATTATTTTAAATAAAATTTAATTTTAAATGAATAATACAAAATCAATGAATATTCTCCCAATATTTCAAAAAATTATTCCTTATATTATATTTAAGAGATATTAACAGGTATATCACACAAATATTTTTGGTGACCCCACTTATAAATAAATAGATAATTATAGGTTTAAAATTTATAATTTTTTGAATATATTTAGAAAACAAAATATATTTTAGTTCATTAATTTTCAAATTTATATATTATTTTAACTTAAAATATTTTTAATTTTTTATTGGCCATTTCATTGATATAATTCTATACATATTTAAAGAAATTTATATTCAATCTCTGCTTTTTATATATAAATAACTTACTAGGAAGTGTTGTATAAGTTCCGGTGAGTTAGAGCATTGTGTGATATCTTGCTGGACCCATAATGAAATTTTGTATAAAAATTTTAAATCAATGTTGTCATCGGCCATTATCTTGGTCAAAAATGAATGGTAAAAATGGATAAAATAAGATTAAAAATGCAGGTAGCAAAGCTTTAAAACTGAACTTTAGTTCGTTGTTTAGCAAATCTCAATTCTTATGAGTAATCACAAATTGCTTATTGAAACTCTATTGTAGCTATTTCCAACTGGAAAATCCTGGGGTGTTTTTTGCAGGCAAATTAATTATTATTACAAGTAATTAGAGGTGACTGTTTTCTCTTTTATAATAGAATCCTTGTGTTAGAAATTAAATCAGGCACCTCTATTTACTTGTATTAATAATTAATTTGCCTGCAAAAAACACCCCAGGATTTTCCAGTTGGAAATGCTTACTCTATTGCTTTCAATATGAGTTTATTCATTAGTTTAATCTTATTATTTATTTTTACATTAATATTAAGCTTTTCTAATAATTTTGTTCAGGTTTATTTTAAAGCTTTTATACATACATTTTTAATCTTCTCCCTGTCATTTTTTACCATTGATTTTTGATCAATACAATGGCTGTTTTCAAGAATGGATTTCAGATTCGTATACAAAATTTTATAATGAACCTAACAAGATATCATACAATGCTCTAGCTAATCGGCACTTATACAACCCTTCCTAGTTAGAAAGTTTTCGTTTTATCAAGTAAATATTTGTTTTTTCACATATAAGAATAAACATACAGTAAATTAAACAAATTAAATAAATTGGCAAAAAGTTTGATATTAAAATCATTGAAATAGGTTCGAGTTCTTTAACTTTAGGAAAATTTTTAGATTTAATTCTTTGAAGAATTTTGAAATAATTGTTTCGAGAATTAACTCTCATATGAATCCCCACTTCTATCATACGATTGACTCTAAATAACGAAATAAATATAATTTTAATTAATTGTTTTAATATTATATATATTAACATTTTCAACAAAAGTGTCCTGGTTTTAGAATAGACTTTGTTAATTGGGTATCCAATTAATGAATAATATAATTTCTGTTGACTTATCTCCAAATTCATCTTAAAATAGTCATACTTTTTCCGATCGGCCACTGAATAATCACTAATAAATATTGCTTTTCTCTGAGCAACTAGCTCAAATATTTCCTTTATTAAATAAAAGAAAAATTAACAAGCATAAAATAAATTTATTTATCAATTTTAATTTTGTATACTTTATTATTCTGA
>JAQFZM010003375.1:0-11217 GCA_034695785.1 Galumna obvia
ATAATGAGTGCTATTCTTACTTAAGGGAAATGTCATCGGATTTTAATTGTGAACTACCCATCAATGTTGAAGATGTGGTCAAATTCTATTACTCTGTTCTGTCCTACAATAGTGGGTACGAACTCTTAAGAAGAACTATTGGTATGGCTACTATTGGACTAAGAATTTTGGTAACTATTATTTTATTGAAATATACTTGAATTTCATTTAGAAGATTAACCATATAATGTTTAATTATTTTTATTATCAAACAAATCAATTATTTATTAACAAGCCCAATTTAAAATATTTTAAATACTTATTTGTTTTATTTTGTTTATTTTATTTAAAGGCTGTAAATTAATTTTAATAAAAGTTATGTAAAATTTTTAAAACCATTTTATTGGTGGTATATAGACATGGTATATTATTTTTTCTATTTATTTTATATCTATTAAATATTGGAAATTATAAGTTTCTCAGGGAAAACTATTATTAAAATGAGCAAGAGCAAATTAAGATAATTGATCGAGATTCTGTTTATGTAATAAAAATTAATGATTATTTGTCAAAATTGTATGGCTTTTATTAAATAAATTTTCACTAATTAATTGAGTAAACAAATATTTAATAACCTTGACCATTAATTAATTTCATTAATTAACTCATAGTTAAGCTTAAATAAAACAAATTTTTATTCTTTTTTTTTAATATTTAATATTATTTTTGTTGAAGAATAGAATCAAAGATTAATTCGTGAAATTAAAATGAATTCATAGATTATAAGATGTAGTTATTTGGAAAACTCCAGAATTATAGTAAACAAATTTTTGTACCGACATTCTAGCTCATTATGGAATTAATAATGTTTTATTAGTCTTTACCCAAGGTAATTTAAGTTTAAAAGTCATAAAGAAAACTAATATTGACGACCGATTGATGGCTGTCGAAAAGAAATTTTGAATCTTTTCTGAATTGTAAACCTTTCAGTTGATTCCCACGTTTTGCCTCTTTCAGTCAAACCTTTCTTTTGTTTAAAACCAATTTTTATTGAAAAATAAAATATATTTTGAATAGTAATTTAGTTTGGTATCATTTAAATTCTTACCAAGATAATTTCTACTAATTTGGATTATAATATAATTATTTTTAACTGATACAGTATACTCTATCTGTTATGAATGGGAATATGCCAGGAACATTTGTTCATAGCACACAGGTATTCATAACAGACTGTATATAATAGTTAACATTTAAGGGTATGGCGATCAAATCATGTTCTTAAGACACAGAGTTTCATAACACACAATTTCATAATAGACAGAGCATACTGTAAATTTATAAGTATTCTATTATATAAAATATAATATAATCGAATAATTTCTGAATAATTAATAAAACTGTAATTTTATAGTTAAATAGATTTTAGATTTACTGTAAATTCTTTAATAATTTATTTGATGGAAAAGCAAACGTATAATATTTCAGTAACATTAGGAATAAAATATTGATTCAAATTAAACTAATAAAAGTCATTTTTGGAGAAATTTGACTAAGTTTTCATTTAATTCTTTAAATGTACTTGAATCTATTTTATATTTGTATTGTTATAATTATAATATTCAAAGAAATTTCTTTTGTGTTCTATAATGCATCACTTGTTTATTTAAAAGTAAAATATATATATACTTTACTTTCGACATATTTTTGAAATAAATCCATTTATATTAATAAAACAAAATATCAAATTCATGAAAGGATATATAAGCAAGAAAATTTAAACACCTAAATATTAGAAACTTAACTTATAACTTGTAAATACATTCTTGTAAATGTAATTTTCAAACAAGATGATATAAATCCAAAACTTAAAATATTAAAATCAATTAATTATTTATCGAAATTGAATATGAAAATTCAAAACATTTTATAACTTATAACTTATGATAGGACTTTTTGAAATTTGCGCTTGAAAATCAATATAGTAAAATTTATATCCATAAATGATGCTTAAAATTAAATCCTATTAATTCGATTCATTTGGTAACCCTTTTTAAAACATTATTGATAGTCATTGTTCACTACTTTCGTTTTATAATAGAGTTTTGACCATGATACAACCTATAGTAAGTATGACTCATTTAATAGATATATAATAACAATGCCCATTTTTATTGCTTACATTTGAATCTTACAAAAATTTCAGACATTAATTACTATCAACTATTCATTTAATGACACCCAATGTTTCTAAAAATTATTTAAATATAACAAATTTGAAAGTTGAATTTATTGGATATAAATAACGATATAAATGCAATTATATTCTTGGGTCCACTTTTTTTTGATACGATCTAATAGTCACTCTTAATTAGTGTGACCAGGTACTTTTCGCAAAAATAAGTATTTACTAGATTCCAAATAAATACAAAATAAGGACATTATATTTTATCAATTTATTGAATTAAAGGTAAATATTTGTCATTAGTTTTTGCAAATTTAATATATTTTTTGTTAGTTTTAATGAAATCTTTAAATTCACTACAAGTTTAACTGAAGTTATTTGTAACACAAATTTCGGCTTTAAGTAAAGGAATGGATATACGATTTATTTCATCGGTCCAAATCTTATGCATATGACTGAATACTCGTTCAACAAAATCATTGTCCACAGGAATAGCTAAAACAGCTTCGATTATAATTGTGATATTTGGAGATTCAGTTGTCATCAAAAAATTCTTGAATTCATATTTAATAACAAAACTAATTAAAATGACTCTTTAACTGAATTATATTTTACTATCAATTAAAAAACAATTACTTAACACTTATTGAAGTCAATAATTTATTTGTGAAAGACTTGTACTTATTTCTGAATTATATGGTTACAAACGACTAGCTTTATTTGTATACTATATGAATGAATTTATATCAATTATACAGTATCTTAAAAAAATTTAAAAATATTTTTCAAAAGAATTTTATTTGAAGTAAATCTTATTTATGTGGTATTAATATTTTGTAAAATAAGTACAGTTTGTAGTACTTATTGGTCCTTGGTAAGTACGGTCAAAATTTTGCCAAACTAAGTACAATACTTACTAAATAAGTACGTCTGGTCACTCTACTGGGGATCCACCTTTTTGATATTAACAGAAAAATTTCTTGACGTTTTTTGATAGAAATGGGTAATTATGTGTTCATTTAGATATTAACGGAGGGGAAGGTTAGGCTGTGCACTCTATATTTAGTCACCCTTTTGTTTATAACGATGATCCAATATCTCTATGGATAGTAACGGTTAATTCTATGGTATTTTTGATAGTAACGTAGGAGATTGGTATGCTTTGTTCTTTATGGAGATAAAATTCTTTGTTTTAGTAAGGACCAATACTTTCTGGGGCAATTCAAATCATGGCAGAATTTGTTGTGGAGGTTGGTAAGGACCTCCACTCCTTGGGAAAATTTATTTCATAGAAGATTATTTAAGGAGTCTTTAAATATTAAAATTTTCCACTAAACTATTCTTTATATTATAACTTTTAAATTTATTACATTCTTAAACTCATAAATATAATGTTGATCGAGTTTGACCTTTTATCTTGTTTAAAATTAAATAATATATAATTTTTGCAATAATTTTTTTTATATTTTCCAAGGAATCAAATTCTTACTATTGGTCTGGCATAATCTCTAAGACAAATTTTATAAAATTGAAAAATTTGTTAACTATTAATCTTATAAAAAACAAAGTGGCTTGGCAATTGGTGGAAATGTTTCAGAAAATTTTTATTACGAAATGATTTGATTGAAATTATTTCAAAGAAATTATACTAAATAAGATTTACTATTTAATTTAATATTTTTTTTATTTAAATTATATTTAATTTTTCGATTTCAAGATCTCGTTTAATTTTTCGTTTTTTTCGAAATTTTAATCACATTTATCGAAATTAAATTTCTCCAACATAAGTATCTCTAGTTTTAAATATAAAATTCTTTAGAAAAACAAAATTGTTTAAAAATATTTTATTAGATAATCTTAAACATAAAAAATAAATTTATTCAATGGGTCAGTAACAATCAAGGATGGCCATCTGGGGGAGGTATAGCACAAATACCTCCCTGTGATCGGCGGCATACCCCCCCCCCCAAGAGCATCGGCGAGAAAAATAAGAAAGAAAAGTATGCAAAAGAGAAAAAATTAATAGAAAACATAAATAAAAAGCTGTAATTTGTAAGAAAAATAACTAAAAACATAATAAAACTGATATTTGAGTCAAATTTATAGTTTTTAAGTGATATCTATAAGCAGTAAATTTGATTTTTTAGACTTTGAATTTCTAAATTTTTGAAAAATTCATTTTTTACGATAAATTCTTAGTTTTTTGCATCAAATATTATAGAATACGTTACATAAGAGTGAATTATATGCAAAAATGCAAGAAAAACCCATATATATCCATAAAACTACCTATTTCAAGTTTGGCGGCCATTTTGAAAATACCCCCCCCCCTATATCCCCTGTCAAGTTGACCATGGCCATCCCTGACTAAATATAATAATAATTTTGAATTTAATTAAGAATATTAAGTAATTTTGATATATTGTATTAATTTATTTTATTACAGTTTTTTGAAAATGTCTGCAGTAAAACAAACTAATATTAATAAAACTGAAAAATTATATATTTTAATCCGAAAAATAAATTATTCAAAAGGATTTCAATATTATAACGAAGAATACAGAAAACGTCGGAAACTATACAACCCATTATTCACAAATATTTTAATTGTTTTTATGAAATTAAGAGAATTTATTTCTCCTCTAATGAATAAATACACTTATCCAGAGTTTACAGGAGAAATGTTTCATATCAAATAACTTCAAATTTTCAAAATAAATAACCTTGTTTTTACTACAATTGTAGTTTTAATTCAAAACGTTGTTTATTATAAACAAAGAAACAATAAAAACATATTTGACTTTGCTAATATTAAAATTAATGAAGATCACCCTGATGATAATAAAATTATTTACAAACTTAGAATATTCGAAAAGCTAGTATCATGGTACTTTTCAGGGTGTTGTTTTATTTTTGGTGTTTTAGTGTTTTCCATTAATACCACATTTATCCAATTAATTACAGTCGGATTGTTTTGGCGTCTTTTATTTGCAGTTTATAATAACAGTTATAGCAAAATGTTTTTATGGAATTTCTTTTTTTCCTAACATTTGTTTTATATTCAAAACAATTATTGAATGAAATGATTAAAAAATTGGAAAATATTAGGAAACATAAGAAAGTTATCAGAAGTAATGAAATTCTTATTATTATGAAAGACATCGATATTAAATTTCGTAAAATAATGGCGTTCAATGAGTTTTGATGTCTTTGGCTATTAGTTGTACGGATAGGAATGGCATTCCTTATGTTTGCATTCTTTAATACTTATCTTCACATTTCATTATTTATTCTGAAATTTTCATTCCTTATTGTTATACTCTTTGCTTTTATTTTAATCACAAATTTTGTTATATTTTTGAGTTCTGTTTCAACGAATGCAAAATTATTGTATAAAATATTGACTCAAATAAATGTCAAAACAAGACTTCGAATAGTTTTGAAGCAAAGAATTAAAGTAAGTTTCAAATAAGTAAAATAATATAAAAATAATATTATTTTATAGTTAATGTCAATAATTGAGAGAACAGCTCAGAATAGGATTGGGTTTCACTGTTGGAGAATATATTTAATCGATCAATTCCAATGTTACAAGGTTAGTTTTATTAATAAAAATTTGTTAATATAATTATTAATTTAGTGGGTGATATTCATGATATACATGGCTTTAAAATTATATAACTTTTCTAAATTAATATACCAATAAAACAACGTTAAATGTTTCAATTTATGTGACCACTACTAAATTCTTTAAAATTAATTTTAAAGTTAAACATAAAGATTTTTTGTAAGCAATTAATGTAAATAATTTTAAAATTTCTTAATAATTTGCAAATAAATTTGCTAATTAATTGCAATTTAATTTAATCATTGCTTCAATTTAAATTGTAATCAGTTTCAAAAATAATTTTGAAGGATTGTAATTTAATACTTATTTTTTTGCTCAAATATTCCAAATTTAATAATTTTCCCTATTTAGTCTACAGAAATTCGCAATTTTCTACCATTATTTTCTTTACAGCAAATCTCATAAGAAAGTCCTTTGAGCTCAGATCTATATCATCTGAGATCAAAAAATGTCCTTAAGCTCAAAACTATGTCAGCCAAGCTCAAAATAGTGTCCGTTTAGTCCTATCTATTGAAATGTATTTAACTTTATAAAATACAAATTACCGAAAACTATTGGTCGGATCGAAAATAGTCCATTAATAATTTGTTCGTTTCTAAGAGTAGAACATTTCATAAGCAGTATTACAACCTTGATTATTTACGGTTTGGCCGCCACACCCGTGTGACCATAATTTGAAGTTCACATTTGAAGTTAAATTTGTATTTAAATCTAATGTTATACTCTAACATTACATAAAATTCAATAGACAAAGAGCTAAATGATATTGTTTTGATCTCAGCGGACATTATTTTGAGCTTGATGACATAGTTTTAAACTTGGCTGACATAATTTTGAGCTCTGAGGAACTTCTTATTAGATTTGTTGTAAATAACTACTTTATAAAAAGTAAAAAATAAACTATACTTAATTAAATTTGTAAATTTATTTTAAAATTTCTTTTGAAATAAAATGTTTTTTTGTTGAGTAAAAGAAAAATTTGAATGATTTGATTTATTAAGAACCCCATATCTGATATGAACTTACCTGTCCTAGCAACGAAATTTATCTAATATATATGATATAATAAATTTGGTTAATTGTTTAAAAATAAAGATAATATCATTGAAACTCTTAAATTTTAAAATAATTATATTTTTAATAATTATATATTTAATAATTATATTTTTAATACTTGTATTTTTAATAATTATTTTTTTAATAATTATATTTTTAATAATTATATTTTTAATAATTATATTTTAAATAATAATTATAAAAATAAATTAAAAACAGATTGCAGTCTTTAATAATATTTTATAATAAATTTGACAAGGTAGCATTAATTAAACAAATTTGAAAAATACAAATTAAACAAAGTTTAAAGGCAAAGCCATATCTATTATATTTACGAGCATTAACAACATTTAATATATTTTATAAAATATTGTTAAAATTTCATTATGTTTAAACTTTAAGAAGGGTAATTATATGAATTTGATAAATTTATTGGACAATTATTTTAGTTTCCAAATGGAATGAGAATGAGTAAATGAGAGAGAGAGAGAGAGCACAGCCTACCATTTCCTTCGGTTTCAATCTTAAATACAAAATTTTCATATTACAAACCAAAGGGTTGGTGCAAAACGATTACATATACTACACTTACTATGTAAATGTAGTGAAAAATAATAAACTAATAAAATAATTGATAAATAATAAAGTCTTTTAACCAGTAAAGTATATTATTTAATTTTGGAATATTTTAATGAGAAATTAATATAAAATTAAAACTATATAAAATAGAATTTCAATTATTAATATAAATTAATTTTATAAAATAAATATAGTTAAAATTTTTAATATATTTAAAATTCTAAATATATTTTAAAATAAATAAAATTGTTAATTTTTGCATACTTATTTTAAAAAGGGCCAAACTTCAGTTCCCGATAATAGTCAATTTATCTGATATTTTAAGGGATAGGCCTCTATGTTTGGTTTGCATAAAATTTAGTGATAAAATACTATTTAATATTAATATTTTATATTTTTTATTTAATATGAATATCATTTTTCATTAGATTTTATTAATTATTATTTCAAAAATATTTCTTTAATTTAACTTTTAAATTGTTGTCAATAAAACCACTGATAAAGTTACTTTTAAAATGATCATTTATAACATTTATACCATCTTCTATTACTTTAAAGAAACCTTAGAGTGTTTTGACCAAAAATTCTGTAACTGTATTTTCACTGTTCAATAATTTATGTAAACCGGATTGTTTACAATCTCGATATAAATTATCTATCTATGAAATAAAATCACCTTTTTATAGAAATGATATTGAAATATTTCATAGAAATAAGAATATTCTAAAATTATATAAATTAGTGAAAAAATATACGATGTTTTTTTACAACCCAATAGAATAATTTTATTAATTTGCTAACTTTTAAAACTAAATAATTATAATATTACAGTTTATCAAATTTGCTTAATATATTAATTTTTAAAATTATTTAAGTATCTTTGAAAAACACAGAAAAAATTTGTGTAATATTTCAATTAAATAGTCCACTTTCTTTTGTTCTGTATTTATCTTTTTTATGAAAAATTTAAACCTAATTCAAAATCGCCCAAAAAATGACATTTTTGAAAGTTATAATTAGATAAATAAAAACTAGAAAAGTTTGATTAAAACAAATGTTTTAATATATGGATACTATTGATAAATCTTTACCAGTTAAGAACATTTTGAGGGATACAGCGTTAAACCTGAAATCATATTTCCTAATTAAACGTTAACTAGTTATATAGATAATCATACTTTTTAAAGTAAATTTTAAAATTTATATTAATTTTCATTTAGACCCTTCTTTGAACTGATTGGCTACGATTTATGGGAAAATTGGTTACAAATGTGTGATACATGTAATGAATAGATTCCAGAATTTACTCCCGATTTAAAGAAATGCTTCACCTTTCCCAGTAATGTGGTTAGATGATGTAATAAAATTAAAACAGCCTAGATGAAATGTATTTAATGTTCAGAACAGACTTTCCTTAAAAAAAATGAAAAAAGTGATAACAAAAACTCATATTTTTGTCTTCATCAAACTAATATATTACCTAGACCAGTGATGCCGGAGTAATGCAGAAATTGAGACTAAAAAAGAAATCAGCTCCAGATGAACTTATGGAAGTATCTAAAAAAAAGACAAGTGTTATTACAATTAGAAATACAGGTATTAAAAACAAATATAAATTATTTTTCATTTTCTAATCAATTTTATTTATCCTAGAAAAATGGTGGGATTATAGAGGTTTAACGTTGGATTCATTTATTATGTTTGTGTTCTTGAAAAGGGCCCTTAAATTACACAGACGTGAATGGGAAAAAGTCTGTGGCTATGACAAAAGCAATAATGCATATCAGATGCGTTATATGCAAGAACTGTTCACAGACATCAATTACTATTATCACAAATATGAGACTCATGAAGTAGGCGAATGTCCGAAGGACGGAGACCCAAGTTCAAATGTGTCGACAAAATCTATTTCGATTTTAAACACGCTTTTGGTGAACGGGCCAAAATGAATTTCAATTAATTAACCACTTTTTATAACTAAAAATTTACGTCTCATGTTTGTCGATGCCTTCCATCTAGAAAGCCCTGTATAGGACGATACTGCTAACGAAGCAGAAGTCTTCAAAACGATTTACATCGAATGGATTGTCGATCCTATTTCAAAAATAGGCCCAACAACTTAAAGGATTGGATTCCTATTGTGAAAAGACTTTTAAGTGCATTCCCTGCAACTCTAATCATTACGACATCCGTCACAACTGTAATACTCATATTGTACATATTGCAATGATCTATCTGTGCGTTACAACGGAGAAAATTATATGTTTGAAAAATAATAATTGTTTTTGCTGGTACCCTATGTTTAGAAGTTCATCAAACGCAGGACATTCCTTGTGCAAAGCTTTGTGTCGAAATTGTTTTTTGCGACGATTTTGGGTTGATATACAAGAAACTCTAAAATACTCTCATGTGTGCAATGAATTTAAGTGCCAAAATTGTGATAAAATGTATTCCTAACAGCCCTTTTATTGTATGTTAAAACTACATGATGTCAATAAATTAAAAACTGAAGATGAAAAGACAAAAATAATTGCTACTTTCGACATAGAGTCTTCATTCGAACCCTCTGATAACTACACAGACTACATAGAGCTGTTCTGCTTATTGCTGAAATAGTTCGCGATAGTTGTGTTCATGTCCTATTCATGTGAGGAAAAACGTAAATTCAAAGATAATGCCCACTTATGGTGAAGGACAAAAAGTGTTCCTCTCAACAGAATGTGTTCGCAAATTAACTGATATTTTTACAACGACGTATCAGTTAAAGCTCAAGACAAAAATTGCTTGCTTTATGTGTTTGCCCACAACTCGAATGGGTATCACGCACACTTCATTTTATAAGACTTATTTGACCGACAGTTCAATAACCAGCCAAATCTCATCCTTCAAAGACTCAAATTGCTAAAAATGGATATAATTCTAATTTTTTTGGATATTTTGTCATTCTTTATGCAATCTCCCGAAACTCTACCTAAATCTTTTGGTTTTGAAGACGTCGTTGAGAAGGGTATCTTCCCACACAAATTAAACAATGAAGAGTATTGGAATTATGTCGGCTCAATTCCTGCACTTAAACATTTGGACACTCGTTTTATGAAAGTAAACAGTCAATTAATGTGAGGGGTGTCATCGAAGCTTCAGTGGCGAATACAATTTCATGGAGGAGATGATAAAATTATGCAAAAATGATGTAAAAATTATTGTCCAAAAATTCATTGAACATTTTATATTAAAAAAAAATAATTTTAAAAGATTTTATTTCAACGATGATTTAGAAAACCTTAAAATATCGATAATTAAAATTGTTCTAGCAATTGCTTTTAAGGAGAAAAAAGCCGAGGGGCTAACGTTTATTGATCATAAAGTTTTAAAAACTGTTTAAATGTTATTTCAAAAATGTTGTTTTTTAGAAAAATGATTAAAAAATTCGTGTATTTGAAATATATTTGTAAAATATTTGATGGAAAAGCGTTTTTAAGATTTAAACAATGTTATATTTAATGTATTATTTTAGAATACAATAATCTTTGTTTAGTAGGCATGGCCAAACCTTTCTAGAAAATATTAAGGAGGCGGTATTTTGCTTCGACTTAAGGAGGTATTAGGGAGGGTGTTTTCAAAATTAACAAAAAAATCCTAAAAAACCCTTAAACGTCATTTTTTAACTGTTTTCTGAAGTATATTAGACAGGGATGGCCATAGGAGGGGGTATAGGGGGGGTATTTCGATACCCCCCCCCTAGGCGCGAAAAAATTGTTCCATAAAAATGCAATAAAAAGCTTACCCCCCA
>JAQFZM010003376.1:0-11217 GCA_034695785.1 Galumna obvia
TTGATACTAGTTTTTAAATTTTTACCCATGTTTTGTATTAATAGTTGAAATTATAAAAAGTTTGAATGATTTAATGTTTTTCTAAGGAAGATCTCACTATTCTAACTTTTTAAATAATTTTCCAAAGTTAAATTTGAGACGTGTTTAGATGAGATTGAGTGTCGATTAATTTCATAGGTATCGAGATTTTAGTTGAGATTAATTTTGAATTGAGGTTGACTTAGAATGAGTTTTCGTTTATAATTGCTTAAAAAAGGGTAATTTGTCTTTTTAATAGTAAAGTAAGAAAATAATAGGATGTTTTCAGTCTGGAAATTCACACGTTTGATAGTATCGGGGAAAGTTGTCATTTTGCTAAAAAGGTTTTGTTTCTTTTTTTATAGTAACGTAGGGGAATGATAGGTTTTGCTCTCGATGTAATCCATCCTTTTGAAAGTAACAGAAAAATTTTCCTTTTAAATATAAACAGGCTATTCTTCTTTTGATAAAAACAAAGGAGAATGGCATGCTGTGCTTTCCCATATTGTTGTGGTTGACCATCCTGACTAGCATTACTTGTTGCATTTTAAGAAATAATTTATTTTTTCTTGCTCGTCCCTAACAACCTTTCCATGGATAATTCAAGGAAAAGCAGGTTTTATTGTGGTGGTCTTTAAATATTCAATATTATCCATTTAAACATTCTTAAAATATCTAAAATTTATATCATTCTTAAACCCATAAATGCAGTGTCCATTGAGTTTGACCTCAAAGCTTGTTCCGATAGTAAAGGAAGGGAAAGTTATGCATTTATTTCAATTGAGATCCACTCATATATTTTAACCAGAGATAATAGTCTTTTGAATTTTATAATGTATTTAAATAGACTTTTTGATAAAAACAAAGGGGAGAAGTAGGCTATGCTCACTCTGGAATTCCATTATTTGATTTTTAACAGTAATCCAATATCCGTTTGTATAAAAATATGTTGTTAATAAAAAATTGTTCAAAAATTTGTCAAATTAATATATAACTATTTTTTTTAAATTTGAACATAATTAAGATTTTACAATATTATTTATAAATAATCTATTTTGACAAATACTCGTAAATGTAGTGTTATGGCTTTGCTCTCAAAATTTGTTTTATTTATAACTTTCAATTTACCCAATCTATTTTTATATTCGCCATAACAAATGAAATATATTTGTTAGCCACTTGCCATCCACGATTACCTTTTTGGCAAGCTTTAAAATTTTTTGTCAATTTTTTTAATGTAATACATGGATTTGGTGTATAATTTTACACATATCAAAAATAATTATTTTTTTTCTAAAAATAAATAAAATTAAACTATTCAATGTCATTTTCGTTAAAAATTATAAACTATCTTGAACTAAAATTTAAGATTAGATTATTAAGATAAAGAAAAATATTCAAATGTATTAGATTTTTAATTATAAATCAATTTCTTTATCTAACCTATAACTTATCAATTGAGTTAACCTATTGGTTTGGTTAATTAATTATATATCAAAGAGGAATTTCACCCCATCGACAATTGACTGTATTAAAAATAGGCAGCGATGCAGGTTAAAACACTTTTAAACAAAATTCATGCGTAATCTATAAGGAATGAGCAAGCATATAAAATTTATTCATTTATATCATTATTTTTATGATAAAAGAAAGAAAATAAATTTGTGAACTTTTTATTTGATATACTAAAGTGAACAAACATCTTATTAAAGGAGTTAAAAATTTGGAAAAAATCGTAGTGATATATAAGAAAATATATCTAGATCAATACAAAAGCTTGTTCAATGCATTTAGCAAATATAATGAAATATTTCACTTCCTTTGGCTGACTTGGAAATGACCCCCTACGAGCCGATGGAATTTCATAAAAAGAATACCATGGTTAAAATCTATAAAACAAGCTGAATCCATATTTGTAATCAAAATGTGCGTATGGCCACCCTAACCACCAAATAACCATGGTCAAAATCTTTGAAAGCTTTCTTTAAAAAGCTTACAAAAGAAAGATTTATTTTAAACATTAGCAAGATGATGAGCAATGTTCATTATTGATGAGTAATACCAAATGTATATAAAAACTATATTGATATTAAATGAGTTTATTCATTAGTTGAATACCATTTTACATTTTCAGTATTATATTAATGATTAATGTTCATTTTATTTAAGTTTCAATTTAATCTTTCTTTTGCACGTTTTTAGAGAAAGCTTTTAAATAATTTAACCATGGTTTTTTAGTTTTTAGAGTGGCCATACGCAAATTTTCATGTAAGATTTTAATTCAGGTTCTTCTAAAGATTTTAACCATGGTCTTCTTTTTATTAGATTCCATCGGCCCGTAGGGGCGTTTCCAAGTGAGCCTGTATCGCTGAAAATAGGTACAACATTTTAAACTTCATTATTTTATTAACTGTATTTTTTATATTAATATTGCTAGTTGAAATAAAAAATAGATCGCTTCGACTAAAATTTGCGAAAATCAATAAAATATTTATTATTCTAATTTATTATTGAAATTAGAATCAAAAAAAAGAAATTTTTTTATAATAATTTAAAATTTTGACTAATTATCTCATATTAAAATAATGATAAATAATAGTTTTTATTTAATTCAATAATATTTTAAAACATTTCCAAACTTTTCATTTAATTTGATCAAAGATGAATAAATTTGTTGCAGATCATTAAATAAATATTCACTTAGCATATCACTAGAAGACTTGGCTCTTATTGGTAAGTTCATCTGTTTGATTGTATCTGCTAGTCGATTCAATGCTCTAATGGCAGAGTTAAGAACATTGATAACAATGGTACTTGCAACACCAGTATTTGAACCTGTTCCAAATGGGTTGTCATGGATTCCAACATTGTTCAAAACTGAATTTCCAATATTATTCAGGTCCATTCTTGAAGCCATATCCATTGACGAAATACCATGTTCATTTTTGGCTGTCAAATAATGGCTATATTTCTCTATCTTTCTCTCAATTGTATCGAAGCATTGGTCCCATTTTCCATTTGGGTCTTCTATTGATTTCGTTGTAGTAATTATAACAAATAGTAACAACATTTTTTCATTCATATTATGTACAATTTTAATTTTTAATAGTTAACGTCAATATCTCTTTTTGAAATACAAAAATAAACTGACTTAAATAAAACATTTGCTAGTTTTTATTTAAAACGAAATATAGGTCATTGAATTTCAAAAAAATACTTGATGTAATAGTTCTAGTATATTTTAACCTAAATATTATTGTACTTGTTAAAATAAACAATATTATTAGATCAAGTTTATTACACAGTATAATTATATATTATCAAGCTAATATTTCTAAATATTTTATTCAGTTCTAGTAATTTAAAACAGTTTCTCAAAATTAATATTTTACACGAAGGAAATACCTTGATAAATCAAGTATTTTAACATACAGTCGTGATCAAATCTAAGTAGGACAACTTAAGAAGCTATATTTCCTAGACCATTTGATAAAATGTAATAAAATTTAGCATGCATATACAATAACTCCCCCCATTATTAAATATAAAGTTAGATTTATAAAAAAATTTTATATAAGTTTTAAAATTTGAAAAAATCAAAATTTTGCACTTTTCATACGACATGCCATCAAGTTTGAACCCCTCTGGTGAATTATTCAAAAAGTGCCAAGCAACAAAAATGCCCCAAATGTTATCATCTATTGAATAGTCAAAAAAAATTTTAAAATATTTAGTTTTAAATTTTTATAAGTTGCCCTAATTGAAATTTTTGTCCAAAATTTGATATTCAATTATCCATAGCTTTCTTGGATAAAAGAACACACGTAATGTTAGTTTCCATTATCCGAGATCTCAAGAGTCTAGAGAGCGATTCACACAAATCCAAAAATAATTGCAAGAACAGATTATAATAAAAATATTTATTGATTAAATTTAAACTAAATTACAAATAAAGAGCTACTGCTTGGACTTTACAGTCAGTCAGTTCTGACCACAAAACATAGGCCTCACGTTATGGCCAAACGCACTCTTAGGCAAAATATATAAGATTGAATTCTATTTACAAAAACATAGGCTTATATACAAATCTGTCACTCATTGCTAAAAACCTTTCCTAACATTCAGTGATAGCTATGAGTGACAGTTCATGTGTGTGAGTACAGCAAGTAGTGGTAGTACAGCGTACACCACATTTTTGCTGGCTTTTCTTTTGCATTTTTTTAGCTTAGCGGTTAATTTGATGTCCAACTGATTTCCGGTTTCTTCGAGTGTCATCGATTGCTTAATGGATTCAAAATTGAAATAAACATATAGTATCGAGGATCAACTGACTTCAGGAGTTCTTTGCATAGTGTGTTGTGTTCTCAACGTTTTCTTGGATTTGAAATGTAATTGATTTGAACTTGAATCGAGAACTTTGGTCGACATGCCAAATGTGCTGACATTTTCTTTTTGTGTGCCAATTGATTGTTGACCAATCTCATGTGTTTGAAGTTCTGTCAAATTTTTTATAAAGAATGGATTGTTTAGTTGATGTAACATATTTGTTAAATTGAAAAACTGCTGCCAATCCCTTGTTTCCAAATTTTACAACTAGAGGCGCTGTTTTGGCAAAGCAATTCATGGCAAGCATCATGTCGTGTGCAAAAAGTTTGAGTACTTGAATTGGGAAACACAAAATTTTTCAATCGATTTTAATTTTGTAGTCGGATGTGCCTTACGGAACACCACCACAAAATCTCTTATGACATGAATTTTCCAAGGGAGTGATGTTATTTACGGATCACCACAACTAAATCGGTTATGACATGAACTTTCCAAAGGAGTGGTGATCATTACGGACCATCAACACAAAATCTCCTATGACATGAATTGTCTTAGAGAGGTGTGAACTTGACGAACCATTACAAAAAAATCTTTTGAAATGAATTTTTGAAGGAAGTGGTGGTCCACACGGACCACCACAAATAAATCGGTTATGTCATGAATTGTGAGATAATGTGGTGTTACTTACGGTAAACTATATCAAAATCTCTTATGAAATGAATTGTAAAAAGGAGTGGTTGTCTTTGCGGGCTACCACAACATAATCTGCTGACTTGAATTTTGATAGGAAGTAGTGCGTTATTGTAATAAGACGGATTAAATTTTCTTAGCAAAAAGCGAAATTTTCCTGTTACTAACAAAAGGTTAGGTCTCAAAACAGCTTTCCATTCCAAATGAAAATTATATCTACAAAGAAATTTTATTGTGATTATAGTCTGAGGAACGATAGCTCAAACTATTTACAGTAAAACTTTGCTTATTATTTGAATTATATACAATCGAGTTCAAAACCCACTTTAATTGTATTTCAAGCGGATTTATTGTAAATTGAATCTTATTTTAAGTTCATCAAGCATTATTTTTTAAAATAATTTCAGGTTTTGTGAAATGTTTTTGGTTCAAATTATTTTGCGAAGAATGATTCTATATATTATACATTTGTATATTACTATTATTGTATATTACTCTTTAAATGTAGTGTAAAAAACGAATTCTATTCCAATGGTTGTGAAGCCTCAGAGTCAGAGAGGCTTCAATCCAAACAATAATCAATAATAATTAATATTAAAAAGAAATAAAGTTTATAATGAAATTTTCTAAAATTAGACTCAGAGATCATTAAATAATGTTTTCTTTTATAGAGGCCTTCAGTGAAACCATTAGAAGCTGAAGGCCTGCATATGTCTCTACTATATCTTAAGCCCTTTCGAAGCTTATCATTTTGGTCAAGACAAATTTTATTTAATTGAATTCTAATTTTATCTTTAATTTTACTTTTAGTCTAAATAGACTTTTGGTTTTATTTCCATTTTATACACATTAATTCTGCATCGGTTATGTCAGATGTACCCAAACGTTACAATATTTTAATTTTCGCAAAATTTACAAAAAAATAAAAATATATTAATATCTTATAAGAACATAAAATATTGAACATAGTTTTTGAAATATTTTCAAGTTACACATCCTAGGTTAATTTTATAAAAATTATATTAAAGTTACAATTTTATTGTTTTATATCAAATGTCAATATGAATGTCATTTACCTATGTAATAAAATCTTGGAGCATTTGGAAAGATAATAGTCAAAATTTAAATTTGAGAAAATTTTAGAATTATGGTGAGTGATTATGATAGAGAAAAATTAAAGTCAATATGATTAAAAAAAATTTTAAATCGGTTAATAATTAAAATTATACTTTAAAAAAATTCAATAATATTTGTTAATTACCAAAAAAGACCAAGATTAATATTTTGATTGATTTGCGAGCATATATTTATAAAAATATTTAGATTTCTTTACGATTCTATACAACTCAGTTTACTAATTATCTGCTATACCACAGTCGAAGTGAATTTTTTATTTAAATTCGCGAGAATATCCTACATTTATACCCATTAAAGGATTTTTTAACATGTGATACCTTTAATATTTTCGTTTTCCGCTTTAATTTGAATAAAATTCTTTGGAATATTACTAAGCTTAGTCAAAAAAATAAGAAAAAACTGCAGAAAAATGGAGCTTCCAGTAGTCAGAATTGACAAGTTTTTAAAGCGCTGCGCAACATTTCATAAGTTAAGCAGTGACAAGCATGGTTATTTCTATAAAGAGAGACCATGTGATAACTAGTATCTGAGCCCACATTTACTTAAATCTAATTCCCCATCTTTTATGAAAAATATGTATATATAATAGTTAATTAAAGAGAGTTAATTAAAATTATTTAATAATAACTTAGCAAACATGTTTTGAATTGATTAAACATTATTATTTTTTATCTATTTAGAAATTATTGAGCCGTTTACAAAATAACTCCCTCATATACTCCTGTAGACGGTTCAAATTAACCCAACATGATTACCTCCTGTAAATGTATGGTTTTGCCATGTTTGATATACATATTATTAACTTTTCACTCTACAAATTAAAACTTTAAAATCGACTTAATTGAAATTCTTAAAAAAAATCTCATTTTACTTTTGAATATATAAAAATAATTTAATGATTTAAAATGATTGAAAATTATATTTTTAAGTTATTACTTACTTTCCTCAGCCTTGCTTTGATGAAAGCATTTCCTTTAAATAGAAATAATATTATTTTTTTATTATATATTAAAAAATTAACTTGTATTTTTTGTCGCAAATCCATTGTGGATAATCACAACAATCATCGGATACTGTACACTCATCGTTTTCAAGTATACATCCCTTTTCATTTTCATCAATGCATGTTTTTCGATTATAATCATAATTACCATGACACTTTAATCCATCACAGCATTGACTGATGTTAAATCTCCATATTTCACATGTTTCTTTATCACTCATGCAAACTAAATTAAAATGTTATTAATTAAAATTTAAAAAAAATTATTGTGTATAAAAATTTTATTATATTGGAAGATTTTTTATTTTTTAATTTTAAAATAGAATTATTTAATTGCCAATAATAATTAAAATGTTTCAAAATTATTTGACAATCTAGTACAAATTATAAAGTGACTGAGTAATTTTATTAATATATTTTTAATAAAATTACTTAAGATTTTACCTTCAATAATTAATTGTAGCTTGACTAAGTGGAATATCGGAAAACAGTAAACACTATAAGGTATTGTCTTATTAAAAAAAGTTTAAATCTTTTATACTTAAACGTTACTTTAATAAGATTTTAACAAATTTTTCCCGATAAATAACAATCTAATTAATTTAAACATTATTTTTCAAAAAATAATGTTAATTCATTTGTTAGGGTTAAAAATTTAGAAAGAATTGTTTGACCAATTATTGCAAATTTTCTAATATTTAACAAATGTATAGTAGATAATTAACTATTTTTAATAATATATATAAAATAATTAATTTGATATAACTAGCTTTATTTTCTATTGAATTAACCAAATGTTTTGTTTTCTAAAGATATATTTATAAACAAGGAAGAATTCTCTGTTTACCAAATAGTTTTATTTGTCATATTTTATATATTATTCTTGTATGATTTTTAAATAAATTATTTAACCGAATTGAATTAATTTGCAAAATTTTTCTTTTTGTCAATTTAAATTAAAATATTTATTTTGCTACAAAATTTTATCCAAATTTTTAATAAATAGAAATTATTTTTTTGTATAATAGAATAACCAAAACTGAGCTAGCTAAAAAAATATAGCAAAACAATTAGTTATCAGAAACCCCAAGTGTTTAGTGAAAGTGAAAAAAAATTCTAAACATATAAAAATTAATTCAAAATTTTATTGAAAACAAATGAAAAAAGTTTAAAAGAGAAAAGAAAAATGTTTAAATAACAGTTTGAACAAAGTTTAATGTGGAAGAATTAATAAGAGAATTTGACGTTGTATTGTGAAAGGATTCTGATTTGTTGAAATTTTGTAAAAATTGATTGAAATGTAAGTAATTTTAATCATAAAAGTTTGAAAAAATAAGTGTAAAAATATTAGTCATAGTTTTGATAATTCAAGTTATGTGAAAGTTGTGATGTATACATTTTATTAAGAATATCTTGGTCATTGCCAATTTAGTTTGACAAATATTATAAAGAATTTAATTGTTAGGTTTAATTTTAATAAATAAAATATACTTATTTTAAAAGTAATTAGGATAATATATATGTATAAGAAACAACATTTTAAATTGAATAAAATTATTCCCTGTTATTTGAACACTCTCATTTGATCATTGTGCATTAATGATAATTATTTCAAAATTTTTAATTAATTTAATATAAATACCAAATTTTAAAATACCAGATAAATAATAAATCTGAATATGCTATTTATTTTTATTCCAGTATAAAACTAAAGTATAAAATTATTATAGAATTTTTAACTGTAAACAAAGTGACATTTGTTATTCGTTTATATTTATTAACGTGGAAATATGTAATATCCGATGGTAAGATACTAATCTTCAATACCATCAATCATCAATACTTAAAATAGGAATGAAGAATTTTTATTTAAAATATTATGAATGTTTAGCAAATGTCATTTTGATTAAACAAAAGTAAAAAATCTGGAATAGCTTTTAAATCTTTTAAAATTTATAAAAATTTATATTTTTTTTCCATAAAGAATATAATTTTCACATTTAATAATATATGAAAATGCTCATATATTTAGATAAATCTTTGGATATGATCTTAAAATTTTCTGTTCTAAATGTGGGGTTATATAGGTTAAATTAGGAAATTCTAAGTGAATAATTAGGAAAGTGTTTATCAATTTATCAAAATTAACATTTTTACTATTAAGGTATTAGGGGACAAAAAAGTTCCCGACTTTAGTTTTATCTAAGTTTGGACAATGACTAAACTTTTATAACTTAAATTAAATATAGTTTTTAAAAATTTTTAAACAATATAAAATACGTTTTAAATTGTATAATTGAATTTTTAATTAATTAGTTTAATTAATATTAGATTAAAAACATTAATATAAACTTTATGTGAAAATTTAACCATTATTTGACCACACATATTAAATAAATGGCGCATTCTACAAAATAAATTACAAGTATTTCAGAACTGTTATTTTGTGCTCAGAGGAAAAATTACATGAAAGAATTTAATTAATAAACAGAAAGATAAAAAAATGCGCTTAAGTCATACTTTCAAGTATGAAGTACTTAAAAATACTTTTAAGTAAGTCAAAATTTTGAATTTTTTTGAAAAAAAATTTGCGAATTTAGCTTTGTCTTCATTTTTAATTCCTATAAAATTTTCTAAAAAATCTATTCAAAATACTTAATAATTTTTTACTACATTTACGATAAATAATGTAGTATATATATTTTGCACCCACCTACCCAGCAACTACAATGCACTCTACAGGCAAACCTACGCATTCTACATGCCTATCCATCCACTCAACAAGCATACAAAATCATTAAACAAACCCAAACATGCTCTCTAAAGACCCACCTATCACTTGAGACCAATTCTTTGTTAGTAACTGAAAAATTTAGGTTTTTTGTTAGAAAAAATAAAAATTGTTACACTGTTTTTCTCTCTGAAAACCAACCCTTTTTTCAGTAACTCAGAAATTTCGTCTCTTTGAGAGAAACAGAGAGTAGTGATAGGGTGTTCTATCTCTGTGGTGATCATCCTTTTTGTTAGTATAATTAAAATTTCGTATTTAATATAGAAACGTAGGAAAGTGTTGGCTGTCCTATCTCCCTCTTTAAACCATCCTTTTGTTAAAAATGGCGAAATTTAGTCTTTTTGATAAAAAAGGAGAGATGAATAAACTGTGTTATCTCTCTATGGAGATCAAACTTTTTGTTAGTACCTGGGAAATTTGACCTTTTTGATAGATATGGTGAGGAGGGGTGGGCTGTTCTATCTTTCTCTCCTCTCTCTCTCTCTCTCTCTCTCTCAAGACCTTTCCTTTTTTAGTCAAGGGGAATTACATCATTTTAAGCGAAGCGGATCGTAATGGTAAGCAGTTTTCTCTTTATATCTACCTGGTGATCAGCTCTTTGGTAAGTATAAGCAAAATGGGTCTTTTTTTGATATAGACGGAATGAATTGTTGCGCTGTGATATCTTTCTCAAGAGACCAGACTTTAAGTTTGTAAAGGCGATAAATTACTTCTTGAGCGTAACGAAGTGCAGTGATAAGCTGTTTTCTCCCTTTTATTGGTGTTTAACTCTTTTATTAGTAACGGAAAAACTTCGTATTTTTGTTAGAAACGGTTGAAATTCTAACACTGTGTTTTCTCTCTCTGATAATCAACTCTTTTGCTAGTAAATAAGAAATTTCGTCTTTTAGAGAGAAACGGATGGTAGTGATGGCCTGTTCTATGTCACCGCATATCAGGTTTTTTGTTAACAAAAGGAAAATTTCGCCTTTAATATAGAAACGCAGGGGAGTGTATGATGTGCTATCTCTCCCTTGAAACCAACCTTTTGTTAGAAAACACTAAATTTAGTTTTTTGATTGAAAAGAAAATACGGTTCGGAATCGATAACGTGAACCAGACCGGGGATGAAGATTTGGTTAACTCTATTGGTAAAATCATGCTATTGATTCCTTTATAAATATAAGTTTTATTAAACACAAATAATACTAAAATTAGATACAAATTTTTAATAGAAATGTATTATAAGTATTTATTTAGTAAAATATTGAAT
>JAQFZM010003377.1:0-11216 GCA_034695785.1 Galumna obvia
AGAGGTTTTCACTCATCAGAGGTTCAGTTATAATGTATTTTAAGCGATTGGGACTCGGGACCAAAATTATGTACATACATGAGAGGTTTTCATTCTTGGGAGGGTTCACTCTTTGGAGGTTTAACTGTACTATTAGTAATATTTATTTAATTAATAATTAAGATTTATCATATTCAAATACTTAACATAATTAATGGTACTTAACATAAATAAGGTAATTAAAAATTGATTTTATTTTCAAATTAAATAACATCATCTTTTGATTAAAATATTGAAAGAATATAAAAAACTCATTGTTAAAACTTGAGATCATTATTCAAGATGTTAAGCCTCATGCACATCATGTATATCATTTTCAATATCTGATAATTTTAAACTTTCTTTCGAATAAAATTATTTTCCTTAAATTTGTCACAATCTAAATAAAATTGTTTAATGATTTTACGTAAATAATCTTTTAGTTAATACTATCAGTCACTTTAAAGTTAAAAGTCTTGTGTTTGTGATCAGCATATGGCTAACACTATTAGTACTTAACATTAATGGTTGTTAATACTAATGGTCATATTTTGTACGATAATATACTGTTTGCATTTGTGCTTTCAGTATTACTTAATAATAATGGTTAGTTAACACTGATGGTATTTCATACTATCGAATCCCAACTGTATTTGATTTCTGATATAAAATAAATAATTAACCTTAATGATATTTTAAATTATATAGAAATATAATAAAGTCTATAAAATTTATGGAAATACTAATTAAAAGTAAGGTTTTTAAATATTAATTGTTTTATTTCAATAAAAAATTACAACAAAATAATTTACATTTCGTTTAATTTTCTTTTCAAACCCCAAGAATTTAGTTTAGACTAAGTCCTGACATAAAATAATTA
Organism: Galumna obvia; assembly: GCA_034695785.1. Classification (NCBI taxonomy): domain Eukaryota; kingdom Metazoa; phylum Arthropoda; class Arachnida; order Sarcoptiformes; family Galumnidae; genus Galumna; species Galumna obvia. Next base: position 899 of record JAQFZM010003377.1, read on the forward strand.
TAATAAGTATTAATATTTATTGAAAAATAATTTTAAGACAGTATTTATATCAAATTTAAGACTTGTTTTTAATAACATTGATGTCAATTCTTGTGATTCGTTTGCACATCTCTATCAGTTTAGTCTTGATTTCATGTTTTGTCGACTCTTTAGTTACAAACAATTTAATAGTTTTAAGATCTGAGAGATGGCTCAGAATATCTGCCGTATATTTACTGCAATCAATTACTAAATAATTCGTGTCTAATGACTGAAGTTTTGGGAAACTCTTATCAAAGCCTTTAAATATCATTATCTCATCGATGGGTTCTTTCGATAAAGAAGAACAGAAATTAAAGTGAGTTAATTCTCGAAAATATTCAGACATAAAGAGTGGCGACAAATCAAACTTTTCGTTGAATTTATCATTAAATGTGAGTCCAATTCTCAAACGTTTCAATGTTTTGAAACTCTTAAGAGATGACATCAAATTTGCAAAACTCTTATTCTTATCGATTATGTAACTAAAGGAAAGACTTTTCAATTGATTATTATTGAGTGTTATTTCTGTTAAATGAGTCCCAAAGTTTTTGTGAATAATTACTCCAAAATCCAAATCAATTAAATTCTTGAATTTTAAAATTGAATTATAAGCCCAATGTGTAGTCAAATGATTGGTCACAGTACCAAGATGTAAATATCTCAAAGTATTTCTATTGTCATCAACCAATATTTTTAAGTCATTCAAATTATTCCAGTCTTCGTCTAAATCTAATAAATGTAATCTCTTTAAACGTCTGAAATGAAGTTCGGGTTTACGTAAGTCCGGGAGACTATAAACCAATAGTTCCTCAATATTTGTAGTGTTTCTCAAATAAGGGGTCCTACCATAAGCTGTCGATAAAAAATGATAAATAAATTATCAAAATTATAGGTTTGTTTCGTCAGTAATAAAAAGTTAAAATTTTTAACTTAAGAAGTTATTCAAAATTAATTGTTTAATAAATTGATATAAACTTAAAGTTGACTCACAATATCTCTTAAAGAATTTACTGGATATCATATTGAGTGAAACCAGTTCTGAGCCAAACTTATTATTGAACATGGTCAGTTGTTCCTCGCAATTGTTTCTACCAAAGAATACTTTTGTTAGTTTATCACAATTTTTGATGAGAGCCTCGACAACCATTCCGTTAAATGTTTGGTACTTTTCTCTGTATTTTTCTTTGACTTCATCAGATGAGCGAAATACTGAATTAAATTCTATTTCAGCCAACCTTGGTTGCTTTCTTATTAAACTTTCAATAGATTCGTAACTCATTTCAATCATTTTCTCCTTAATTTCGAGTGAATTGTGTTTAACGAATAGAGTCCTCCGGAACTGTTGTGACACACATTCGAGTCTGAGTTTGTCTTCGAGTGACAAATACTTAAGAATCACTTCAGACAAGTCGTCACAAATCCTCTTCTCATAGGAATATCTCAAATTAGTTTTTGAGTCCATTTCTGGTTTCACTTCACAATTCTTTGAAAAATTGTTCACATTTTGAATACAACTCTTTCTTCTCTTTTCTTTAATACTAGAATTTTCACTTAATTTTGACAAACATTTACCCATTTTTTTACAATACCTTACTTCAAATCAAATTATTTGTTAACTCTTTTGATGGTTTATTTAATTATATATCTGACTAAGTTATGAGTCAGATATAATCATAACTTATGACTCTTTAACCTTGATCAAAATGAAAATAAAATAATTACGATTAATAAAGATTTAATTCAAAATATAAAAATTAAACAAATGTCTTAAAATACTTTTAATTATAATATAGAACATAAAGTTTAGGTTTTTTTAAATCATAATTAGAAAATATTCACTCATTTGTTATATGTTTTGTTTTTGAATAATTGATTCAATTAATAAAAGACAGGAAAAGAAAAGTTAAACATTTTTATGAATTCCTGAAACTCCATAATAAGTTATATGACTCATTTGATATGTTTGAACGGAATTTTATCCTTTGTATGTTTCCTTGTTTATAAATTTTATTTAAAAATACTGAAAGTATTATTAACAACTATATTTAAAGGATCTTGTTAAAAAGTTTCTTTAATATCATAATTTTTATCAATATTTCACTGCAATTGTTTAAAGTCTAATAAATAGATATACAGTTTGGCCTCCATATAACAAGACTCGATATAACAAGAACTCGGTATAATAAGGTGCACTTAAAGCACCGGCCACTCTTATGGGTATTGTAATGTTAAATGAACTCAATATAACAAGATTCGATATAACAAGAGAATTCTATTGTACGCATAGCATTAGCTTTGTTTCGATATAACAAGAAGTTGTTAATAAAAACTGTAACCAAAATTTTTTATTTATAAATTTATTTAAAAAGTGTTGTTTTCAATGTCAATGAATGTAACTCATATGAATTATGATAATAATTAATATAAAATAGAAAAATTTCGGTTATAAAATTTGCTATTGTAACTATATTTATTTTTTACAATTTTATAAGTAATTCTGGTTATTTCAAATAATTCCTATAGATTGTACTAAAATTGAACCTGATTATATCGAGAAACTAGTTAGATCGAGGATATTTTTATATAATTAAACTAAGTGTTTTAGGAAATTAAAAATTATTCCTATATATTAATATGTCGTTTTTGATAAATTCACTCATGATAAATTGAACATGGACTCTATTTCAATAATTTTATAAAAAATTTTAAAATTAAGTTATTCTGCACAGTTTAAACACATAGTATTTGAAATAATTAATCTATATGATTTAATAATTAATTTTATATAAAAATTCATTGAAATTTTCATTGATTCGATTTAACAAGATTTCGATTTAACAAGATTTCGATTTAACAAGATTTCGATTTAACAAGACATCCTAGCTGGCAACAACGATCTGGTTAAATCGAGGCCGAACTGTATTATATAATATTATATTCTATTAAAATATTTTTTCATTTAAACTAAATTCTGTGCTTTAATAATGTCCACCACTTTTTCCTCATCGCCTTCGACTTCAACTGTGCCATCACTGCGACGAATAAATTTGATCTTGTTAAATGATTCTTGGCTTATTAAGTAATAAATCTCGGAGATTGTACATGCTGCTGCCAATCCAAATAAGAGAATGGTAAATTTAAAATAATGAGTTTGTCTAAAAGGTAAGTCGAGTCGGGCCTAATATTCAAAATAGCAAGTTTAATTTATCCATATAATTTTATTATAAAATCTTAACTAGCTCACTTACAAATTCTTGATGACAAAAATAAATTGAACTAGCATAAACAGCACCAATAATTGGTCCATTGCTTGCTTTAGTAAACCAGCTCATAATACTCCTGGCCATATTTCTTAGTTAAACAAAAAAACAAATCAAATGATAAGTTTTTATAACTTAAACGAATAAAGTGTTAATAAAATATATTTAATTATATTTCAAATTAAATAAACTAGATTAAATTTAATGAAAATATCTCTCTAAATAAACCAATTTTATTTAAATAAATTTTAAACGAAATTATTATTTAAAGCATTAATTGAATTACAAATTATTTAAACAATAAAATGACTTTTATATCATTATCTTTGAGTTCTTCAAAAAAAAGATAAGAAGTGATAATTTTTATCAATATTTCACTGCAAATGATTAAAGTTTAATAAAAGGTATATTTTATAAAATTATATTCTATTAAAACATTTTTTCATTTATTTTCCAATCATTTAAACAAAATTCTGTGCTTTAATAATGTCCATCACATTTTCCTCATCGCCTTCGATTTCAACTGTGCCATCACTTCGGCGAATACATTTGATCTTGTTAAATGATTCTTGGCTTATTAAGTAATAAATCTCGGAAATTGTACATGCTGCTGCCAATCCACATAAGAGCATGGTAAATCGAAAATAATGAGTTTGTCTAAAAGGTAAGTCGAGTCGGGCCTAAAATTCAAAATAGCAAGTTTAATTTGTCCATATAATTTTATTATAAAATCTTAACTAGCTCACTTACAAATTCTTGATGACAAAAATAAATTGAACTAACATAAACAGCACCAATAATTGGTCCAGCTGTTCCATTACTCGCTTTAGTAAACCATCTCATTATGCCCAAGGTCATATTTCTTTGTTAACTTTTTTTTTATAAATAAAAAGAAATAATTTAATTATTTTTATAAATTTTGTAATTTTTAAACCAAAACAACTCAAAAGATATAATTTTAAAATTCCAGGAATGAAATAATAATAATAAAATAAATTTAATTAAGTTTCAATTTAAATAAACTAGAATAATTTTAACAAAAATAATTTTTAAAGGACCACAAATTTTTAAATAAAGCAATTTATTATTAAATAATTAATTGTATTACAGATTATTTAAGGAATAAAATGAGTTCGTAAACATATTTTTAACTCTAAAATAGCCAAGTTGCAGTTTTACTGCAACCTAACTAAAAATTAATTTTTTTAAAATTAAAAGATAAAAAGTGATAATTTTAATCAATATTTCACTGAAATTGATTAAAGTCTAATAATATATTATATAAATCCAAGAGAATTAAATTAATTATACGAAATTAATTAAACATTTATTAGAAATTTAATGTAAAATAAAATTTTATTCAAATATTTTTCTTTAATTATAATAATTAAGTTTAAAGTTTTATTTAAATTTATTCTCGATTTCATGTTTTGAATGTTTTAACAAAATTTTAAATAACTTTTAATAAATAGTTGTTTAGAAAATAATACTTAAAAAATGATAAAATTATGAAAAGTTAAAACTTTTAAATTTTACTTTATTTTTAAACAACACTTTATTTTTTATAAAATATAAATTCAGATAAAATGATTTTACATGTAACTAGATCATAATAATAATTGTCATGATCTACTCTACAGCCATTAAACTGGTCTTATAGTGACTTCATCTAGTAAAAAAATAAGAATTATTTATCGAAATTAAATTACCTAAATTAAGTTACCTATAGATTCCGATTCTTCGAGTGTATGATTAACTGAAACACAAATATTTCTAATAAATAAATTCCATACTTTTTTATTCAATCTCATTTTAATCCTGGTAAACTCAACGATAAACTTTTCAAGTTTTTTATTATTATTCTTTTTAGCCCACTCTAAGTAAACACCAATTTCTTCAAATCGTGTGTTTTCGTAAAAGTATTCTTCGACCATATCCTTGAGGTCTAAGAGACCCAAAAAGTCTGCGATTGTATACAATTCAAGAATATTCTCTTTTAGATCGAAGTGAGGGTCCATTTTGTCGGTATATATAAAACGGATGACATTTATAAATACCTCGATATTCATTTCGGGTAATGTTAGCACAGGTTTGTCTGTGTCTGTGTCCACCAGTTCTTTGATCTTCTCTTTGAGGACTTTAGAGCGCATACAAAGTATACTCTTATGGGCACAGATTATTCTTTTTCGTCCGGTGTGTGAGTCCGTCACATCCAAGTTTATATCACAAAATTCTTGGTCATTTATTAATCTTTTTCCCATATTTTGAAGTCGTGGACACTCCTGACTATCACTCAAAAGATTATTGAGAGGAAGTACTGACTTATCATATGAATAGTGTTTAGTTTTCACTGAATTTAAAATAATTGTATAAATAATTATTTTAATAATGAAATAATTGAAATATAAGAACATTTTCTCTCTTTTATTAACAATTAATTGTTAACTAATTGAAAAAAAATATAAGCAAGTTACTTTTGCTAAATTAGGCACTTTATCAAAAGGAAATATTTTATTTAATCGGAAATGTTAACATGTTCCGTTTGAAAAATACAAATAAGTCTTGTTAATATAATTAATTGGTGTAGGATACAACTTATTAAAAGCTTAAATGAACAAGTTTAATAATTTTTGGAAAATTGAAAAACTGTGTCCTTTGTTTAAATTCAATGCAATTATGGTTTAACCTTGGCTATTTGAGAATATGATGGCTGACAAATGCCTTCATTCCAATTGGCTTTAATCATGCAATAATTGGAACAGCACTCACTGTTCTTGGTACACCTATAGAATGTTTCTTGGCACTCGCGTGAAGACTCTGTCTCTTCCAAGACCTCAGTTGTAGAATTACCTTGAACATAACCAGTAGATACGCACAAAAGACCCATAAATTCAATCCATTCTGTTTTACTCATTTGCACCTTTTCTCTGATATTGTCCAAGATGAATTTCTGGATTTCGGTGTTATTATGTATTTTAGCCCATTCCAGGTATTTGCCGACGTCTCTGATCAGCACATTTTGATGGAAGTACTGTTCGACCATAACCTTCAGATCTATGAGTTGTAAATAGTCTGCGATTGAATACAATTCCAGGATATTCTGTTTTAGGTCGAAGTGAGGGTCCATTTTGTCGATGTATATAAAGCGGATGACATTCTTGAATACCTCGATATTCATTTCCGGTAATTTTAGAACAGGTTTTTCTGTATTTGTGTCCACCATTTCTTTGATCTTCTCTTTAAGTGCTTTAGAGCGCATACAAAGTATACACTTATGGGCGCAGAATATTCTGTTTTGTCCAGTGTTTGGATCCATGATTTCCAGGTTTATATCACAAAATTCGCGGTCATTTAATAATTTTTTGCCCAAATTTTGTAGTTGAGGACACTCCTCACTAACACTCATCAGAGTTTCCAATGGAAGCGATACCTTGCCATTTGTATCTTGCTCACCTTTTGCAAAACTTGTGACAATAATGTGATAAAATATTAATTCAATAAACAAATGCTTTAGTTTTGAATACATTTTCATTGTATGTAAACTACTTTAATAATAGAGAAAATCTTGTAATTCATACAAACATATAATATTCGGAAATTATTAAAAAAATATTTTTTTTCTACCAAGATAATCTCAATATAAATCAGTCCAATTAGTAATAGTCTGGTTATCTTATAAGAGTTTCCTTTCATTCTTTGTTATTTATAATCTATTATAAAAGACAAGGAATTTTCCACGATTAGAGTTAGACATATAATTGAAGCAAGAACAATTCATAATAGAATTAAAGTATAGAAAAAATATTAATTTAAAATAATTTACTTTTTAATTATATTTCATTTTAATTTACAGTTTATATTTAATTTACAAGGTCAACTTTAAAGCTTCTAATTACCTAGCAAAATTAGTTGAAAACAAATGTTTATAAGTTATATATATTTTAAAACTATACTTGGTTATTTTATGGTAATTTGAAAGATTTTTAACAATAATGTTTGTAAATAGAATTTTATTGATCTAGTTAGTTTTTAATTTATTTGTAATCAAATAAGTATGATAATATTATCAATTACAGTTAGTACTCGATATAACCAGATGGTTGTTGCCACAAAAATGATCTGGCTAAATCGAATTCTGGTTAAATCGAGTTACTATAAAAATAATTAAAGCAATTCAAATGAATTATTACAATGAGATTAATGATTATGAAATCAGTTATTTTGATTGCTTTTGAGTTCAATATTGAAACGCTTTGAAAAGAATGCCTAAGGGCTAATTCCTATGTTCTGTTCTTGCTAATTTGTTTATATTTCAATAAATTCTCGTTGCGATACAGCTCACCCCAAAGAATTAAATTTATAATTTATATTTAAATTTATAGTTTTCCTACAATATTTGGTTATATCGAAATACAGTTTATATGGATTGTACTAAAATTTCATCTGGTTATATCGAGGTTCTGGTTATATTGTCTGGTTATAATGAGAACAAAAAACATTACATGTCCCATTAGAGCAGCCGTGCATGAATTATACCTGGTTATATCGAGACATGATAAATGGAGGACTAACTGTATAATTAAAAAACAGTTATTTAATCATCAAGTTATTTTAATTTGGAACTTGCATTTATTTTATTTAATACAATTCTCTTGATAATAATCAACAATTACAAAATTTGAGAAAAATGAATATAATGAGTTAGCAAGTTTAATTCATTGGAAAAAATTAAAAATAATTTTTAAGATGAAATATGTTCTGTTCGTCCATTTATGGATTTATCGTGGTGATTTTGGAATCTGAGCCTGAGCAAAATAAATTTTTAATAAAAAACAATTAACCAAGCTATTTACCCTGGAGAGCCACTCCGGGTGAATATATAGGCCGATGATATCCACCAGAAATACAGAGATCTTCGACAAAAAGTCCCCAATCGTTGGGACTCATATCAAGTGATGTTCTAATGAAGTCAATAATGAATGCTCTCATGTTTTCGAGTTTAAACTTTTTAGTCCAACGCAAGTATACTATTATATCTCGGATTTGTACCTTCTTTTTCATATATTCCTCGATCATAATCATAAGCTCAGGTAACTTCATATAATCGGCGATCGAATAGAGTTCAATAACATTGCGTTTAAGATCGAAATAGGGGTCCATTTTGTCGATATAAATATACCTGATCACATTTTTAAAGACATCCGGGTCCATACTTGGCATTCGGAGTTTAGGCTTACCGGTGGTGACCTGAGTGCGCAACAATTCCCTTACCCTATGTTTCATTACAGACGAACGTAAACAAAGAATACTTCTGTGGGAACAGAATATTCGGGTCTCATTAGTTCGCGGGTCGACCACTTCCAGGTGTAAATCACAGAATTCTTGGTCTGACAACAATTTCTTTCCTAACGCTTGTAGTCGAGGACAGTCTTCTTGTCCGTTGAGTAGCATTTGTAGCGGTACTTTAACGTTCACTTCAGGTTGATCTTGGACACTTTGATCTGCTCCTGGTATTATATTCTGTTCAGAAAAGGCATAACTATAATGGGTTTCAATTGTGAATAAAGTGATGATAAAAAGCGTTGAAATTCTTAATGAATACATTTTTGGTGAATGTTTTCAATGAAATGAATTATTGAATAAAAAAATGAATGACTTATAGACTGAGAATAAAAGTTTTGATTGAAAGCATTGATATTTTAAGTAAAATAATGCTATAATTGATTATTATTGATGTCATTCACATAATTCGTCTTATTTTCCGGTAATTATTTTATGAAAAATGATAAAATCAAATAAGAAAATGAAACTAGTACATATTATAAATATATTTAATTGGCATATAAGTTGTTTTATATATAATAGAAAAATATATTAATTATTAAATTCAACTATTAATTAATTAAAGTATTTTATCGTTTAAAGTTTTATATTTTAGAGTACATTCGAAAGTAATTAGCAAATATTGTGTGCTAGATCGCATTACAAATATTAAATAGTTTATTTTTCCAAAAATGCGCTGAGATTTTCAAATTGTAATTAAGAGAAAAAATATTTTTTTAATATTTATATTAATATAATTATTTAAAAACATTTCGATTAAATTTTGTTTACACTTCTCTTTTAATTTAGACTCGATTTTATATTTTGCGGATTCTATTATTAATAAAAATTAAATTATTTTATTGTTTTTCTCTGAATATATTAGTAAATCATTTAATAACTAATTAAAGAAATAAATAAAAGGATATAAATGAGTTTTAAACGATTTAATCTTTTTAATTGAATTTAATTATTTCGCCAATCATTAAACTTTGGTAAACATTTATATTAACTTTAGTAATCTTTTTAAACTTATTTGTAGGTTTGAGAGACGGCTCAGAATATCTGCCATATATTCACTTCAATTGATTACAATTCCAGTGATAACTAATGATTGAAGTTTTGGTAAATTCTTTTCAATTCCTTTATAAATCAATTATTCATTAAATAACAATTCTTTATTGCGATCAGGAATGAAAAGTTTCAAATGAGTCAACCCTTGAAAGGTATCACTAATTTTAAAAGTTGACAAATCAATCATTGAAACTATTTCTTTAGAACTGAATTCACCATTCACAAATAACTCCATTCCTATTCTTTTAAGTTCTTTTAACTTTTTTAATTACAATAATATGTTAAAAGTGTTATTCTTATCAAAACTAAACCCAAAGTATATATTCTTTTTAAGTGTTGAGAATTAATCGCTAAATATTTGTTTTATTTAAATTTCAGTCAAAAGTGTAAACCGAAGATAAAAATCTATTATATTCTTGAGTTTAGAAATTGAAGTTAAGAATCCTTTAATAATAAAATCATTTCTATAATTTCTATATAAGCGATCAATTCTTATATGTTTTAATGAATTTCTGTTGTTTTCAAACAATATTTGAAATTGTTTTAAGCAGGGATGGCGAAAGGGGAGGGGTATTCCGGAATACCCCCCCCCCTAGAAGGCAAAATTTTCAAAATACCCCCCCCTAGGAGTTTGGGACCCT
>JAQFZM010003378.1:0-11214 GCA_034695785.1 Galumna obvia
TCTCGTTACAATTCATCAAGTGGTTAAAGAAATATAGCTAGTTAAGTTGTCCTAGTTAGATTTGAACACCACTGTATGTCAGAAAACAGCTTAAAAGAACGTTTATTGCGTTTTAAATGATTTTTTTAGACATTTTCAATACAACTACCTTAATACCCTATTTGAGGTCAGACCAAAATACCTTCCTATTACTCCCAGGAGCCTGCAAGTTTGCTCATGTCTGGATTAAAAATAAATTTTTTAATCTTTAAATAATTTATTTAAAATTATCGATAAAAACTGTAATTTATATCAAAATTGTAGTGATATTATTGTCACTTTATTTGGTTGTAAATTATGGAAATTGAATAACTTTAATTTTTTTTAAATTTTAGTTATAAAATAGAATTATATTCATATTTATTAATATTACAAAAATGAATTTCATAATATTATTAATTAAATAATCAAGGTAAGTATAATTAGTATCTAGTTACTAATAATTGATTATTTTTTTAAATCAATATGTTGTCCTCTATAAACTTTTAAAAGCACTTCCCTCTGATCATCTTTTAAACCTCTTTTGCGTTGGCGTTTGGCACTAATGGCATAATAAATATTATAATAATTAACATTAATTTAATTTATTTATACAATTAATACAATTTTATAATGACAGTTTAAAAATATGAATGACATATAATATTTAAAATAGGATTGAATATATTACTATAACTTGATTATTTAGAAAATTCCCTTCAAATTAAATCTAAATAAAATTAATTTTTAAACAATTAGAGATGTTGATCTTCAAATTTAATAAATAGAAATTAAATTAATTTCAATAAATTTATCTAAACTTAAATAACTGTAAGCTTTATAAAACCTTAAACTAAGTATAAATAAAAGTAATTATATTTAATATAATTGGATTATCACAAAAAATATTTTTTAAATAATTATAATAAACTTTAAAGAAATTACCATGTTTAATTGATTTGTGCTTAAATTTTAACAAAGCTCTCATTAATATTGTTAACAGCTGTACTTAATGAATCCTAATTGTGATGTAATCTTTTTTGCAAAACTCATTAATAAGAACCTCAAAAATATAATGAAGAATATAATGAAAGCTTTTAAACGTGTGTAGGATGATAATGACGTTTGCAAATCTAATGACTAGATTAACAACTTATTAGTAGTTTTCAATAAATACCAAAAAACCCTGATTAATAAATCCACATATATTTATGTATGACTCAAAAATATTTTAGAATGATTAACGTTTTGTAAAATTTGACCCAAAATATGTAAAGAAAACCATATTTTATAAAATCTTGGATATTTGTTCTAAACGTCATTATCATCCTGCACATTTTTAAAAGCTTTCATTATAATTTTCAATATATTTTTGAGGATCTTACTCATTAATATTATCTTATCAATTAATTTTTAATGAAATTTATCTTGGTTAAATTTAATTATAAAAAATTGGAAAGAGCCGTAAGCGGGTTTTTTTAAAAAATAATATGTTTCGATAATTTTCAAATTATGAATAGTTATATTTACAGGTAAAATTTTACTTAATTATTTAATAAATTCTCTTCAAATAAAATTTTATCACCTAAAGTACAATTGCTTTGTGACATGTGCAAGCGCATTAAAGCTGTAGTTAATGAATGAACATTGTCAGTTAATATAGTAAGTAAAATAAAATATTTCATCCCCTATGTACTTAAAGAACATCGCTTAAATAAAATAAATCTTTTAAACAATTTTTAAATTTATTTGAAATTAACAAATTAAAATATATGTTTATTTCATTTCTCAATTAAAATTTTTTAGAATTAATTTATATATTACAAATTTGTACAAATTATTTATGTATGATCAATTTTATTATTCATAATATCTTACAATTCTAAGAAATATGAGTTTACTTAACAATGATAATAATTATAGTGTTTTTCTAACAAAAATTTTTAAAATTTTCTTAATTTTTTGTTTGAAATTTGTTAATTAATTGAATATTAAACAGTTATAAACAATTAAACAATTTTAAATTTAGTTTTATTTAGAAAAATTTTCTTTTATTTAATAATTATAGATTAGAAAATTATTTGACTTAATTAATTTAAATATTAAAGATATATACCACTAAATTCCATGTCATCTTTAACATAATCATGTTGATTAAACTTAGAAAATATTACAAAATTAAAAATATATATACTCTATATAAACACTTTTTATTTTTTGAATATCTTCTGATAAAAATCGCTGTTCTGAAATATTTCCCTTTTCATCTTTTAGTTTAAACATATATTTTTTAATCATTTTATAGTTTTTTCAACTGTGAATACATTACCCCTTCAATTTGGATAATAACTTTTTAAACAATTTTCAAATTTTAGTTAAGTAACTTTTTCCCCTACCTTTATCTTAGGTTTTTTAATGTAATTCATAATTATTGTTCTAAGTGTATCAAAGCCATAAATATTTTGGAAACCTATTTTCGTTACTTACAGTCGCGGAGAAAACCTCCTTTAATCGATTTTTAGCTATAAAATCTCTCATACAAGCCAGAACAAATTTATTTTTTAATTTCAAATATGGTTTTGTCTGGATATTATAAATCTTCAAAATTAACTCATTATCTTGAATAATTACAAAATAATTGCATTTTATAGCTTAAGCTATGTAGCTCAAAAAGTAAGTTAGATAAAAATTTGAAATAGGCCTTATTTTAAAGTACTAAAAATTTAAGTCGACACGTGTTTTGGGATTTCGTGATTATCTCAATTATTAATTAAATAATGAAGAAAATTCTGAAAATTTTTGAAAATTTGAAAAGCATTTAAAAGAAATCTAACTTGCTAAATTCAATGCATTTGTTTTTATATTTTCATTTTATTAGATAAATATTAGTAAAATAAGATTAATAGTTAAAAATTATCAAAATTACTTTCCAATATTGAAGCATTTTTGCTAAAATTTATAAATTATTTTCTTATTTTCATCCACTTGGTTATCCGAAATATTTTAAATTTATTTTTTGTACAACTGCATTTTGTTTTAAATTTAAATCAAATAAAAAAGTGAAATTTTTGTGACTTGTATTTTATCACATTTCCTTTATTTTAAATCAAATTAAAAATTAAAATGAAAAACTATTTATCACAAATTGAAGAGTATTTAATGATGTCTTAAAATATATACAAACAATAGTTATAAATAAAATATTAAGAGCCCAAATCAATAACTAAACTTAGTTTATACCAAAAATAACGGAAACATATTACATAAATCAAATTTATAAAAAAATATATAAATTGCAACATTGAAGCTCGCATTTAAACATTTATTTATTCATAACATTAATTTAGAATATTTTAGTTAAATCAATAATTTAATGTTTAAATTGTTTTAGTATCTAGATAATTAATATTATATAGTTTATAAATCAAATAAAAGAGTATCAACAATAGTACTTCACTCGGAAACAATGGCAAAATTGAAGGTACGCTTTAAACAAGTTTATGATCTTGCATATTTTGTAAATTATAACAATATTTACACAATCTAGATCTTCGTCTATTAATAATAAATATGTTCGAAGTTATGAACTGATCTCAAACGATAGATTAACCAATAAGTTATTTTTTTTATAAATACATTTAAATGAAATTACGGTTTATTATTGTATTTCTTTAGGGTTTGTTTGGTTTCCTTTAAATTGTTTTAACAATTAATAATATTGAAATCTAAATACCTAATGCTAATTATTAACAAAATATTAAAATATAAATAATTTTAATATAATGAGTAAAATTATTTTATTTTATTGTAATTTCTTCTTTAAAAAGATTAATAATGAAAATAAAATATTTGATTAAAATTGTTTCTTAAGCATTTGTCAAAACTGCAATTATTACATTATTTAAACTATAAATTATCATGTGGAGATTTATATTTAAATTTTATATGAAATATTCATTAATTTCAGTTTTTACCCCAATTAAAATTCTTACATAAAAATGTTTCGAATAATTGTAATTTATTTTGTTTATTTAGTTTTTTTATTAAATTAAAAGAATTACACCAATAGTATATCAATTGGCAGCATTTCATTTATAAATTTTTTATTAATTTTAAAATTTTAGATTTAAAAATAACACTAAAACCTGTAATTTATATCATAAATGTGGTTATATTATTGCCATAATAATTGGAGTTTACAAATGGCTATCATTGGAAAATTAGTTTAGTTTTTCAATATAAACAAGATGTTTTTTAAATTTATTAATATTCCTCAAGTAATAAATATATAAAAATCTTATTAAATAAATAATCCTAGAATCTTTAGTTAATATTTAGTAATAATCGATTAAATTTATTATAACTATTTTATCAAACGGTTGTCTTCTTTAACCATTTAAGAGCACTTTTCTCTGATCATCATTGATACTTCATGTGTGTAAAGTTCTGGTATTAATGGCTTATAGTGGAAATAAAATTAAATAAAAGTTTCATATACTTAACAAATAAACCTGTACTCTTCAAAGAGATATTTTCTCAGTTGAAAAAATGGAACTCCAGAGAGAGCTCAGCCTACTTTTATCTTAAATTACTTGGTGTGTGAGTCTGGTGAAGGACGATTCAATATACTATACATTACTTCATAATTGTAGTAAAATTATTTCGATTAATTGTTATTTATTTGTGTTGATTTAGTAATTTTATTGATAAGGAAAGAGTGACAATAATAGAATAATAATTGGCATCAAATCTCATGAATTATTTAATTTAATAATATTTTATTTTAATCGGTTTAATAAAAACTGTAATTTCTTTAATAAATATAGTTATATTATTGTCATAAAAATTGATTTTATTATTTGAGAATTCTTGTGATATTTTTTTTAATTTTTAATTATCAACTAGGATTATATTCAAATTTATAAATATTACAAAAAATGTATTTAAAAAACCATTATTTAAATGGAGGTCTCTTAAAAATGACCTCATTTGCAACAAGAGTTTTAATGAATTATTGAAAATAAGAAAAATAAAACCTCGAATGTAATGTTTGTCAGGGTATTCACAAATAAACTCTACAGAAATTTATATTTTGATCTGGATTTGGAAATGAGTAATGAACATTTGTTTAAGTATGAGATATTACAAGAAATCCAAATATAGTAAATTATTATTTAAAATTGAGTAAATTTTCTAGCAATATTTTATCCATTAAATATCATGTTAATATTACAATATTAACTGTAATATTTATTTATTAGCTAAATATTTCACTTTTATACGTTTCATAAACAAATCTCCAGAATAAAGGAAATTAACCCATAGATATTAATAATGTTTTGCTTGTTCATATCTTTAATCTTTTAATAGAGAATAGGCCGAATAGGTTAAGTTGTTTAAATGCATACAGGTTTGGATCTAATCAATGATAAAATTCACAAATTGTTTAAATGTATGTAATAAAATTTTCAAGTTTTTGATTCACATATTTTTAATTTTGTTTAATTATGATTCAATTAATTGGTCATAAATATTCAATTAAACAAAGAATTGAATAAGTAAAAATTAAATAAGTTTGTGGAAATAAATATTTCCCAGAATATAAAAATCAGCGTTGAAAATCTTATACAGAAACGGCACAAATTTTTGCTCAAAAATATCCTGAATTGGACATCAAACCTACAAGAGGAACCGTTCACAAATTAATTGAAAAATTCAATAAATTAGGTAAGTAATTTAATAATGTCCTAACTTGTTATTCTTAATCATTTTTTTGAATAATAAGTATGTTTGTAAATAAAGAAAGAAGTGATAAAGGATCCAAAAGGCCCCAGACATCATTAAAACATCCCTCTGTACTAAAGTCATCGAAAATAATCAAACGATATACATCAGATTGATAAGGCGGAAAATTCTTTACAATTTTCCTGCCATATGGAAAATATTACATCAAAATCTTCTAAAGACATAAAATTAAAGCTGAACCGCAATTAAATACAGAGGACTGGAAAAACGAAAAGATTTTTGTTCTTGATAAATATCTATAGCACTCGTCTGTTCTTCTTAATCATTATTTTGTTTTAAATTTAGTAGCATTGAAAAAATGAACAAAATTTCTAATTTTTTCGAATAATAATATTCTGGGATGAGTCCAATTTTCCAGTTAATGAAATTTTATCAAACAAAGTCATCGATATTTGGCCCATACAAACTTCCATTTTTTTCCGATAAAAAAATTCAGAAAGAGTCTTCTGTTATAGTTTAGAATGGTATTTGGGGTGATAGTGTTTTTGGGTAGGTATTTTTTCGATCTAATGTAACAGGTCAAAGTTTTAAAGATTTATTGCAAAGTAAAATTATGGCCGTTATTCAAGAAATAACAGGCTCTGAAGATTCCATTTTCTTACTCGATGGTGATATAAATGCCCCTGTCTATTCTTCTTAATTATTATTATTTTTAGGTGCTCATGGTGATTGATCAAGTATGATCAAGGATTATCTGAATGTTAAATTTCACTTCGCTTGGATTGGCCTAGGAGGAAGTAATGGGATTTTAGCAGATTGACACCCAACAAGTCTTGATTTACCTCCTCTGGATTTTTCCTCTGGTCTACAAACCCTTTGATATACCTAAAAATATTATTGAATAAAAACAAAAAATTACCGCGGCCTTTAATTTAATTACCCAGAAAATGCTTGCAAATTTTAGGGCTGAATGGGAAAAGAGACAGCATCATTGCGTCATAAATAAAGATTTCGATTTGAGTTAAATAACTATTTTGTCCGATTTCGGAGAACAAAACCCTAATTAGTTTGCATGTATAATGTATGACCACGGTCTTTTTGGCGAACATTTATTTTAACTATAAATAACTATATGAAGTATAAAAAACTATCAGTAATTTTTTATAACTATTTATAGCGGAAATAATTAGAAATTCTTTAGATTTTATAAATAATTATAACAATAGATGTAAAAATATATCAAATAAATTATAATTAGTTCTTTTTCTTACTTTTATGCAACAAAGATATCACATTCAGTAAAATATTATAACATAAAAATACTATTTACAGGAATATCCATAAGGGGGTATAAAGGAGGGTATTTGATATACTTCCTAAGCATGAAAAAATTGTTACATAAAAATGCAATAAAAAGCTCATCCCCTATTAACTTTCTTATTTTTGAGATAGCCCAAACTTGATACATTTCCCGAATTCTAAACTTAAAATAATTTAATTTAAAATGTTTTCGAATTAATTTATTAACATAAGTTTAGAACTAATTAATTTAAAAAGAAAAACGAATGAAGTTTACTGAACAAACCGAACATATTATACACTTTAAGAGTCATACGAAGAAATAAAGAAATTTAAAGTATTTCATAACATCATTTAGTTCATATGATCGGTCATTAAAATTAATGGTTTTTATTAGATATGTTTCAAGTTTTCACTTCATAACAAATTTCATATCATGATAGTTCTTTGAGTTTATTGTAATTGGATTTAAAGCAAACAATGACTCTAATGTCCTCATTATTAATGTGATACTTTATAGAACAAATAACTATTTAAATAAATATTTTACTATTTTTTATTAAATTTTATAGTGACTATCAGGGGTGTTTATAGGACCTAGAATCGAAAGCTTTATTAAAAAGAGACAGCATCATTGGGTTATGATAGAGGGTAAACTATTTTTTAGGGAAAAATATCTTTAATATTTGATTATGAGGGACGGACGGGGAAATTATTTTCTTCAAATTTGTGTAAAAAATGTTTTATTAAATATTTGGTGTAAACTGTATCACTTATTAAAATTAATTCTTTCCGGTTTTCCCTGTACTAAAATTATGTTATAGCTTTGATAGAGTATCGCCCAAAGAGTAAACAGACTGTACTATAATATCGTTATATGAATTCTTCTGATCATATTTCTTGAGTTTTCGAAATCAACTTTGGTTATTAACTTTTGATTATTATTATTAAATATTTTGCTAAATTGCTATATTAAAATCTAATATAAAAATTTAAAATTTAAAATTTTTGATTTAAAAATAAGTTTTAGAAAACAAATTCAAATTAGTTTCACTTTTAATCCATTTATAAATTTTTATATAAGTAATGGTTCGTTAAATTATTATTTATTTTTGTTGATTTATTATTTTATTGAAAAAAGAGTGACAACAATATTACAAACATTGGCAACAAATGATTTATAAATTTAAATTATTTCTTAATTTAAATTTTTTTTATTAAAAGATATCGTTGAAAACTGTAATTAACATCATAAATGTGGTTATATTATGGTGATAAAAATTGAAAAAAGTGGTCAAAATAAGTAAGTCCCTATTTTTCCAATTCTCTAATGCTTCATTTGTTCGTCTCAATTCACTATTTTTCCGATTCTCTAAACTTACTTTGTTTCGTCTTTGATCAGCATTTTTAATTTAAAAACAGCTTCTTCAGATCGAGTTTTAATCTCCAATGAAACTCCGTTTTAGAGCCTTTTTCTTATTCTTTCGTACTTTCTAATCAGCTGATCTTTTTTAGAGCTTTTTCACAATTGGAGTGTATAATGTATTAGGAAAAAAATTTATTGAAATAAAGAATCAATTTTAAAGGATAAATAATGCATATACGAAATACTTTCATAAAAGTTTTAAAGTTTTAACATTTTTAGAATTTCATTATTAAATTAATTCATTTAATCATCTTTAAAACCCTTTCCTTTTATTATAAATTGCATTCAATGAAATACAAATTTATTGTTTTCAAAAGTTTTTATTGGTTTATAATTAAATATTAAGTTCTGGCATTTAATTAAATTAAAAAACATTTTTAACAATTTTGTTTAAATTATTTAATTAATTTATTTTTAACTCAAATTAATTTAATTATTTTTATTTGTTTCAAAGAGTTTATAATTATAAAAATTTTTTATTATATCTTAACAATTAATCAATAAATTATACTAAGATAATAATTATTTTGTCTTATTTCTAATAGTTTTCCCTAAAGATCTATACTATTTTTAGGCTCATTTAAGTATTTCATTTGTTGAATTATTCATTTTAATGTTTTCATTATTAAATACAATAATATCGTTAAATAAATACTTCTGATCATATTTCTGAAGTTTTCGAGATCAACCTTGGTTATTAACTTTATTATTATTAAATATTTTGCTTACTTGCAATTTAAAAATTTAATTAAAATATTTCAAATTTAAAATGTTGAGATTCAAATGTAATAGGTTTTAGAACGAAAATTCAAATAAGTTTCACTTTTAATTTAATTATAAATTTCTATATAAGGAATGGTTCGATTAATTGTTATTTATTTTTGTTGATTTATTATTTTATTGAAAAAAGTGTGACAACAATATTACATACATTGGCAGCAATTCATTTATAAATTAAAAATACTTCTTAAGCTTAAAACATTTTATTTAAAAATATCATTAATAACTGTAAATAAAATCAAAAATGTAATTATATTTTAGTCATAAAAATGGAAAAAATGATTGGAAAACACAAGGGGGCACCATTAAATTTTTGATATAAACTAGGAATATTTTCAAATGTATAAAATATTTAAAGGAAATAATCTATTTAAGTAATAGTTTTTTATTAATTAATAAAGTTTTATTTAATTAATGACTAGTAATTGATTACTTTATTATGAATCAATGGCTAAATACTATTTAGCCATCCCAGCTAAATATTTGTCTTCTTTAACCATTTGAGAACACTTCTATCCGATCATCATTGAGACCGCATTTGTGTTACTGTTTTGCCCTTATTGCATAATAAAAGCGTCACAAACACGAAGACAACTAATTCTTTTGTATCGAAGTCGAGTGTCAACTATAGTAAAATTTATACCAATATCACCAATATGACAATTGCTTTTTTAAAAAAAGATATTGCGTCTGTTATAGACAACGCTATCCCTGGGCTATGAAACCACAGGTTATTTTTGTGGGGGATGAACAAGAGAGAATGTACGATTTTTGTTGTACAGCAGGGTTGCGAACTAACATCCCTGCTGTACAGTGTTAAGGTTCCACCCCCAACGAATTCATGTAAATTCCGCCAGTGGCCGCATTAAACGGCCTTAATCAATGAATAAAAGGACCGAAAGATGTTTCTCCCTGGGTAATTTGCTGCAAGTAGTGCAGGGATGTGCTTATATTTATAAGGGGTTGCTCCTTCATCCGGATGAAATTGTAGTGGAAATACAACATTCTACTAATATTCTGACACTTAGTACTTAGCCCGTCACCGATTCTTTGCAAGAACGCAGCCTAAATTATCCCCACGCTGGCAGACAATCAACAACACAAGTGTTGAATCATGTGCCAACTGCTGCGAATTAAGTTCGTTCACTCAAAATATTGTCAAAATTGATAATTTTCTTTAAATATTTGCCATTTTTTTCTACAATTTTCACAAAATAGGTGCCGGCGCTTCGCGCCGGCCCCGATTTTTAGGGGTGGGGGTCCTATTTCTGATTTTTTCTAGGGAAGGGGGTATTTTGCCAATTTTGGCCTCGTAAAAGGGGGTATTACCGAATAAATCCCTTCGCCATCCCTGGATTTAATTTATTATATCTCAAAGACATTATTTATAGACATTGCTTAATAGCTAATCTTTATTATTGAGTTTGACTAATTTTATATTAAAAGTTAACATTTATATGATCATATTTATATGGGCTTATTTTTGAATTAAATATGTAATGATATCTAGGAATAGAAAAGAAAAAGGGTAAAATATGGATTTATTGTGATATTATGAATTAGATGTAAGAGATTGCAAACAATTTTATTTAAAAATAAAAATCGATGACAATTGCAAAAATCCTCAAATTGTTGGTTAAGTCAATAATGCTCTAAATTTTCTATAGAAAAATGTTAACATATACAAGTCCACCTTGTTTATTTATCTCAATATTATTTTAAATTTTTTATTGCATATTTTTTGCACATTTTAATTGTTTTCAATGCATATTATATGACATATAATTTAAAAATAAATGCATAGATATTAATTCTTTTGTTATAATAAAAAACAGATTTAAAGTGTTATTAATAAATCATTTATTTAAATTATTATTAATAAATTTCATTGAAAATATCGATGGAGAGATCGAAAAGTGTCTTAAAATTGAAATTAGATTTTAAAA
>JAQFZM010003379.1:0-11211 GCA_034695785.1 Galumna obvia
AATTTCTAATTATTCTAGAATATTTTAACGTAAACTGCTTGAAAATCCATTGAGTCATTCAAAAATTACAGAAGTTTAAGCGACCTTACATAGTTTTTTCCTCTACCGTATATATTAATAGGTATCTGAATAAAATTATATGAGAAACTAATAAATTAACTATTTGATTTCATAAGTTATGTATTTTTTCTTTATAAAATTTTATTATAGATAATAAGTTTTCAATAATATTTGACAATTTTAAAGTGAAAAAATATATCAATATTAATTATATATTGAAAAAAAGTAATTTTAAATCTAAAAAGTTCTTAATAAGAATAACACAAGTATTGAAATTATTATGGATGAGAGGAGAATATCTGGAGCTCTACTAAACGAATTCTTCCAACCAATTGAATCGGATAAAGATAAAACACTTTGGATTGCTTCACAATTTCATTTGAGGCTCAATTCTGTGTGCATTTTAAAAGAAAATTCACTTAAAATGGATAAAAAAAGACTGATTTTGAAGAAATTTGACCAAAATTGCCTTCAAGACTTTCCAAAATTAAGTCATGAAGATATTTATAGTTTAACACTTGGCTCATATCAAATCAAGAGGTGTAAATCTTATGTTCTCGAACACATCAATTCAAATGCGATTGGCACTTATGCTATAGAGGTCTGTTCAGATCCGGACTACAAGTCCTATGTAAAATTAATTCGTGTCAAGATCCAGTCTCGACATAAATCAAGCAAGAATTACAGCGTTTACATCGAATATGAATCAAATTCAAATGGTTATGAGTCAATTAAAGGTCACTTCGGCAAATACAACTCTGGTTGTCGTACTGTTGGAATGTGTTCACACATCACATCAATTATTTAGTTTTTAGGTTATGTTCGACATGAGTCAAATTATTTGTTACACTACAGAAATATAACCAAAATTTTCGAAATAGAAGTGAAAGAAGAGTCAGAAAATGATGACGAATTATAATTTTTTGGTTCCTTATTGTAATCATAGAAACTAATAAATGTTAATATTTAAATTTTCATTTAATATGTATATTATTACTTATAATTTTTTCGATTCATATGTCAATTAAATATATATTTAATTTTGAACAATAAATTTAAGTTTAAAAATTTAAACAATTGTCTACTTTTATTTGATAATTTATAAATTAATCACTATAATTTAGTATAATTCTTCGTAAAATATGAACAACAAATATATTGTAAATTTTTAGAATGATCTTAGTCGAGCGTTACATTATTTTATAGGTATTAAAAAGGTTCATAAATATATATTTTTATCTAAGATGTTAATACCATTTAAAACAGTTTATACTCAAAAATATATTTATAAAAGTTTAGTTTATACTCAACATTAAATTAATAATTGTTTTCCATTCTATTCACGTGATTTTATTTTGTATAAGTATAAATACAAATGAAAATAATAATATTAAGAACAAAAAAATTAAATTTTATTTGACCTCTATTTTCTACACCAATGCGAGAATCAAAATTTTCTTTCCCTATAAACAGCCTTATGTTGAGGTAAAACTATGCTGAGAATTTCAGGTTTTTAAAAGTGGGGGCGGGGTCTATTAAAGGCTTCAAATTTGATTTTCCCTTATAGGGCTAATGGTTAAGAATTTCACATAATCTAACTTTATACAAATTCTACCGCATCGATTTCAAAAATAAAATAGGGTTAGGTGGGGGCAATAAATATCTATCGAATAAGCATAATAAAACCCCTTGCCCAATCACAATGGTAAATCGCGAGTTCCCCTTTCGTAAAAGAAAAAATAAAATTAAATAAATGAATAAAAGGCTCTAAACGATTAGAAAAATAGCAAAAAACATAATAAAAACCGATATAAAATACCAAATTACATTTTTAAACGAAAATCTATAAGCAGTAAATTTGTATTTTTTGACATTAAATTTCTGCCATTTTGAAAAATTCATTTTTTTGCACTAAATTCTTAGTTTTTTAGCTCGAATATGATAAAATATGTTAAATAATATAATTTTTATTCATTAATACAAGAAAATACCCATAAACCCCTTTATAACTACCTATTTTACGTTTGGGCTTAATTTTTAAAATACCCCTCCTATACCTCCTGTCGCGATAAAAAAAGTCAAAAATAGCAATACCCCCTATCAAGTTGACCATGGCAATCCCTGCTTTAAAGTATAATAAAAATAATAATTTTAAATTTTATAATAGAAATAAAATAATAACAAACTTTCTACTTAAACCTTATTCATTCTTTAATTATATTTATATAATTGATTATTTTATATACAGACAAGTCCAAAACATTCAGAAATCCTACCTCTTTTTTCCATACAGATTTACCTTGGTTATATTTGGAATTTAAAATTTAGTTTTGTTTATAAAGTAAATACCTAAAGGTTAACATAAATACTTAAAGAATTTCGTGTTCATATACAAATTAGCTAATATAATTTATATGACTTGTTCACTATAGCTACTTATAAACAATCTTGTTATTCATTGTTATTCCGTTTCGCATTTATACTATTCAATAAATTATTAGTTTTTGTGGTTATATGATATAATTTATACAGTCTAGGCCTACCTTAGGTCAATAGCGGATAAGTCAAAACTCGGTTTTAGTCAAAGGGTTTTAAAGCCCGAACCTCTCCTATGAATGTAATAATGTTATGAATACTCTATTTAAGTCAATTCGATTTTAGTCAAAACTCGATTTAGTCCACATATATTATCATAATAACTGCATATTTTACTCAATTTTAGTCAAATTTTTCAAAAATCAATTATAAAATCAATGTTTAAACTAATATTTTTTCAAAATGAAGTCAAAAATATCAGCAAATATTTAAATTTGACTAAGTTTATTAGTTATTCAGTTATTGTATATATAATGGACACCAAAACAGATCGTTGATCCCTAAAAATAAAGCGGAATAACTGTTTTCAATGCATACAAGAGGTGTAATAACCGGGAAAAATAATTAATACTTTTTGTAACACAGCTTCAATAATATTTTATGAGTCTTATGAAAACAAAATACCAGAAAATCAAAGAAAAGTTGAGATTATTTTTTTAAAAGCGAAAAATGAAGATTTAATGAACAACAAATTGACAATTAAAAGCTTAAGAATTAGAAGATAAATATAACTATGATTTGTTCAAGTGTTCAAATAGATATTTTAATCATTTGTTTAAAAGAAAAGGTGTGAAATAACTAAAAACCACTAATTTTATGCTTAAAACCTAATTTCAAATAAAGATTTCAATTTACTCAATATTTTTTATCTTAACTTTATTTAAGTCAAATTCGATTTTAGTCAAAGATTTTCAGTTCCCCTTCAGTTGACCTAAATCGGGCTCAGACTGTATTTATAATTATTGTTTTATCTATTGGTTATCTTTTTTACCAATAACTGAAACTTTTTATATATTTTGTAAGATATAGAAATTTTTTAATAATGAGTCATCACCCTTCTAAGAATTGCCTAATCAGTGCAAACATTAATATTTCATTCAAACCTCAATATCAAATACTATAACAAAACAAATTATTTTTTCCCTTATTTAGAATTTTCTCGAAATTTATATTAAAATTGTAAATTATTTATAAAGATATATTTTTTTTGGAAAAATATTTTCAAAATATAAAGCATTTGACTTATATAGAGTTTGTTGCAAATTTTTATAACTAAATATTTTAAATGTTATTTAAAATATTAATATATTTGATATAATTAATAAAAAATAGATAACTATTCTTATCTATACTTGTAATTTAAACAGGTTAACCTTTCCCAGATATTTTAATACACCTCAAATGTATAGTGTTTTAAAAACTATTACCAGCTAATAAATTAATCTTGGCAAATCACAGAGTTTGAAAAATTTATAGGAAATAATAAATGAATTTCTTAATGAAATGCTTTAAAATGATCCATGATAATTAAGATTAATTTATCAGAAAATTATGATTACTAACCACAACGTGGAACATCTTCCAACCATTTTCCGTTATTACAAGTGATCGCTGTCGTCCACAAAGCGATATAAGACTTTACCCTTATGTCTATTATGTGTTTCTTTATTTTTATAGTATTCTTACAGTTCTGTATTCTCCGTATCTGAAGAACTCTTTAGAAAAATGTCAACTCCCTCTGGTTTTGCAATAGTACCACAATCCTTATCGGAACAGCTTTCTGTGTCTGAGCACAGCTCAGTAATAGTCAACTGATTAGCATAGAATGAGCACTGAATTATTGAAAAAAATAATGTTAATTTGGCCCAAAAAAATAAACTTATTTTGGGAAAAATTCATAAATTATTGTTTTAATAATTTAATCATATTTTTATTGAATATTAGTTATAAATAAATTGAAAATAATTTTGAAACAAAATATTCATAGTTTGTGGAAGTCATCACTTAACCGGGATCTACAAAACACTTTATATTAAAAACATTTCCACTGAATAATTAAAAGTTAAGTTTTAATGCTTTAAATTATTATTTCATCAAATTATAAAAATAACTTTATTTGACAAAAAAGTATTATCCAGGAAAAATTAATTTATTGCTTACTAATTCTTTTTTTATTTAGCATGAATTAAATAATGCAAAAATAAGCTTGATAGATTAATATTTTTTAGACAATTTGAGCTGGGAACTGGGTACAGAACAGATTCTTTCCATTAGAATCCACCGCGAAGAGTTTTACTTGAAGATTGATCTTGGGATAGGCGCTTGAGACTGCCATGCTAACTTTTAGTTCTTGGCTACTGCCACTCTTCACCGGACAGTCCATTCCCATTTTACAGCCATCACTAAATTTGCAAGAATATATTTAAAAATTATTTATTATCAAATAATCTATCATTACCTTGGATTCAATGGAAAAGGAACAGGAGCGCCACCTATCTAGTTAGATTTAAATTACATTTCAAATTATTAAACTATTTGAATTTAACTAGTTTATTAATAATTTTTAAATTGTCTTACAATTCCAATAACTTTAGCAGTGGCTGAGCTAGAATCAACATCTAAAATAATTGAGCAAGAGCAGTTTTAATTGGTTAATAATTTAATATTAAATCAAAACATTTTTATTACTTGAAGTAAACTTGACATCAATGGATGCTGGAGTGCCCGTAACAAACTTACAGGCACTATCACCGGAGGAACAGCCACTGACTGTAACGCTGGTTACCTTACCATCCACTGAACCACAGTCTTGAAAGTCAACGCAAAGCATTGATTTGTATAATGAAATCAAAACTATTAATACAAACAAAGACTTCATTTTTGTTGAATTATTATTTAATTTTTATTCCTTTTAATTATTAACAAACTTTAAAATTATTGCAAATAACTGCTTCTCTTATATACCTTTGCTTTAACTATATCTAATACTTAGTAATAGAAAAACAGGTGTTGGTATTGTGATCTTAGCTCAGGGATCAAATTCTAAGCGAACGGTTTAGAGCTTTGATTAGATAACAAATCAATAGTAAATGTAATAAATTTTTTCTAATAAACAATCGTTTATTATAATTATAACATAGGTTACCATGGTAATATGAAATTGTTTTCGAAATAAAGAGAATATGTTAGTACAAAAAATAAAAATTACAGTAAAATTTCTTTTCTGTTAAATATTTCAGAAATATTTCTATTATAATAATCCAATAATTTGTTTGTTAACTCAGATAAGTTTTATTAAGTTTTGAGATGTTTTAAAGTTTTTATTAGAAAAAAGTTTTGATTCTTAATTTTAAAAATTGTTAATTAATTTTTGTTTTATGAAAAATATTGTCATAATTGTAGACATTTTAAACTACAGTTATTTCTTTAAAAATTTTATTAAATAATAAAATGGATGCCTCAAGGATTAAAAGTTTTTTTTTCATGGAGAGTAGGGAAAGTTGTAGGCGTCCAGTTTATAATTACCCTGAACTTTCTTTTACTGACTCATATTTTTTGTGAAAATATTTAAATCCTTTGAAATATTATATACATTATTATATATTGTATATTGTATTTGTTTCTATGCATTAACTCTTCTGTTTTAACTTTCTTAATGTTCATTTATTATTCAGTATAATATATGTTTTTCAAAAGTGCACAGTTTGTCTAATAAAAATGTTCTAGTTTATTTTTGTTTACATAATTATTAATATGACATAGTTGAGGTGAAGGCATATTATTAATGAACAAAACATATAACTGGTAGTCGCAAACATTTATTTGAGAAAGTACAAAAGTATACATAGAGAACATGGTGTGCACACAATTTCATAGGACAGACTACCAAATAGGTATAGATTAACATTCATTTATAACAGCAAAGGGCCTTTAGTACACTTTTTAGTACAATTTTAGTACGTATGCTATATGACATGTGCAAGAGCATTAAAGCTACTCATATATAACATTCCTTTTGACTCACCTCTGATAATTTATTGTAAAAAAAACTACGCAATTTATAGCAATGAGTTACAAATATAAAAATATTCAAAACATTTACATATAAATGACTAATAAAAAACTTAGTTAGATAACTATACAAAGGATGTAAAACAATAATATTTAAAGTTTTTCTTTATTTAAATTAAATTATACACAGGATATCTATATTAATATTAATATGGATGGCAAAAGACCGAGGTCCAAGGGGGGGTATAAAGGGTGGGTGTTTTAATCTGAGCTGAGGGGGTGGTATAAGAAGGGTATTTTGAAAATGACCCAAAATTGCTTAAAAACACCTAAAACATCAATTTTAAGGTTATTTCTGACTTAAATGACTTTATTTATTCATTTTACACTACATTTACGTAGTAAAGTGTAGTATATGTAATCGTTTCCCACCCACCCACCTGCCCTGGAAATTTCGTCTTTTTGAAAGAAAAGGAAGGTAGTGGTATGCTCTGATACCTTTCCCTTTTAATCAAACCTTTTTTAGTAACGGGAAAATTTTGTCTTTTTGAAAGAAATAGAATGGAGTGGTAGGGTGTGATTATCTTCACTGTGATTGTGGAGTTCTACACTGTGATATCCTTCTCTGGTTACAAACCCTTTTGTTAGTAAAGAGGGAATTTCTTCTTTTTTAATAATAATAGGTAATTTATTAGTCTTTTATATAGTAAAGGAACACCCTATGCACACGATGTGGATCCACCTTTTATTAGTATAAAGAAACCAATATCCTTTTTTAGATTAATAGATAATTTATTATTCTTTTCAATAGATAAATAAGGGAAAGTTAGGTTATGTTCTCTATGGAGATTTAATCTTTTGTTTGTAACGAGAAGATATTTTCCTTATGGATAGCAACTAAAATTCAATTGTCCTTTTAATAGTAACGAAGATGACAGATAAAATGTGTTAATTCTAGAGATCAACCCTTTAGTTTGTAAAGAGAAGCAAAATTATTTGTGAATGACAATGAATTATTTTATAGTCCTTTATATAGTAATGAAGCGATAGGCAATGTACACTCTATATAGGGATCCCTCTTTTGATAGAGATAACGCTGAGTTAAACTTTATATTTTAATTTAAAGTACAATTGTTATTAGCGAATTCAGTTAAATTTGAGTCAATTATTTAAAATTCAATTTTGGCGAAAGCTCATTTTTAAACTTAGACCATTACTCTGGGTGTTGTAATGAACAGATAAATCAATATAAGTCAAACTCAAAATTGTCAATCACTCACATAACAAATATCAAAGGGCTAGAAACCTAGGAACACTTATAAATATAGGAATTATTTTTAAAATGCTTGTTTATATTTTTAACTGGACTAAATTAACTTGATATCGTATTCTATTGATAGAAGCTCGTAAATGTAGTGAATATAGGCTTTGCCTCAAACCTTGTTAAACGCATTTCATCAAATTTAATGCAAAAAACTAAGAATTATTAACAAAAAAAGGCAATTATTTAAAATTTTCAAAATTTTTGAGGACAAAAATTTGAGGGTAAAAGCATGATTTTTGATAATTTTGTGCATTTATTGAAGTTTTCCTTTAATTTGCTTCAAAATTTCTGCCAATTTTTGATTTTTTCTTAATTTTTTTCGTATTTTGCCTAATTTTACGAATTTTTTCCTCTTTTCTCTCTTTCTCTAGGAAGGGGTCCTCTAACACTCGTCTAAGGGGGATATTTTTCCGATTTTTGGCTTCAAGGGGTGGTATTCCGGAATATCCCCCCTATTTGTCATCCTTGATATTATTTAAAGAAAATATTTTATAAAATATAGTTTAAAATTTAATTGCAAACCTATGAATTTAAATTTTTAAGCAAGCTATAGAATAGTGTACAATTCTTATTTATATATTAAATACAATATTAGTTTCTTTACGATAACTAAATATATTTTGGAAATATTTTACTTCTTCTTTGATAAGGGAACTAGCCATTTAACATTGTGATTAGGAGAGGGGTTTTATCTTGCTTATTCAATAGGTATTTAATGCCTTCATCTAAGCCTAATTTATTTTTAAAATTGATGAAGTAGACATTGTTTAAATTAAAATTAAGTAAAATCCTTATTTATTAGGTCAATGGGGAAAAATCGATGTTTGGAGTATTTTTTTAGATCCCGTCCATAACTTTTAAAAATCTGATTTCTTCGGCAAAGATTGATCTTAGCAAATGTCAGTTTTCAGATAAGTGGCGTTTAAGTTCTAACATTATTTTAGAAGATGGAAGTAAAACGGTATGACTTTACTTATAAAATATATAAAATATTAAATTCTAAAGAAAAAATGTGAAAACCTAAACGCCACTTATCTATAAACTGTCTATAGCGGAGCACAATCTATGCTGAAGAAATAAGGGTTTTAAAAGTTATGGGCGGGGTCTAAAAGAGACTCAAAATTTTATTTTCCCCCATTGACCTAATGGTTAAGAATTTTACTTAATTGAACTTTATAAAAATTCTACCGTATCGATTTTGAAAATAAAATAGAGTTAGATGAAGGCATTAATTACCAAATGAATAAGCAAGATAAACCCGTCGCCCAATCACAATGTTAAATAGCTGGTTCTTCCTTGTAAAACACAAATCAAATTGTAAATCAAGATTGTAACTGGATGGCAAATGTTCAATAAACATTAAGATATATTCCATAATTAAATTGCAAATCTTATTTTTCTCATTATTATCCAACACCGTTTTATTAAAATCGCCAAATATAATAAGTCAATAACTTTTTGTTCGAAATCTATAATTGTTAATTTTTTGCATAATTATTAATGATTTCTATTCACTTTTGAATTGATTAAATAAATATTTCATAGTCTAAAAGATTAATTGATCTTAATTCAATATTCTAAATATTTTTTTATTAATATAAATTATGCTAGATCATCTTAGTGATGTAAGTTATGAAATAACTTTATAAATTTAAAATGTATTAAGGTTCAAGTGGCTGAGTGTAACTATTTATTTAATTGTATATGCTGATTATGCAAATAAGAGGGATATTCCAAAAATCCCCTGGTGCAAAAAATTTTTAAAATACCCCTTCCACCATGAGAAAAATAGTCAAGTAACCAGGGATGGCCATAAAGCTTCGATGCCATATAAAATTATTAAAGTCTTTTAAAATAATTCAAAATCATAGATTTAAATAAATTATTTTTAATTAAAATATTGATATATTTTAAGTCTAGAATCCGGGAAAAATATCAAATTTGACCAAGCTCAAAAAATGAAAAAGTTAACATGGGGGAAAGCTTTTTATTGCATTTTTATGGAACAATTTTTTCGTGCCTAGGGGGGTATCCAAATAACACCCCCTCCCCAATGTCCATCGCTACAGGTAAACTTACTTTATTAGGATAATAAGCATAATCCTATAATATTTATGGAAAATAACGTATTTCTTAATAAAAAACGTATAAAAACGTCAAAATTACAGTTTTTTAAGTAAAATTTTTGTTTATTTTGAAACTTTACTAAAAATTTACTAAATTGCTTTTTTTTATCAATATTTCTCTATTTTCTGCATTAATTTTGATGAAATTAGTTTGAATATGATTAAATGTACTTATATTAATATGGAAATGACTTAAAACTGATTTTTATGGGTTTTTAGTCAATTTTTGATAATTTTCAAAATTACACTCTCCCCTTATAGTCTCCATTTAATATAAGATTAAAATACCTCTTCCTAATATTACATTGGGTTCTGTAGGTTTTGTATATGTGTAATCAAGCTACAAAATAAAAACTTTAAAAATAATTATTCCATCATTTTTTCATATTCATTATTATACCTATCATTTCTTCACCCATTTTATTAAAATCCATAGGTTATTCCCTAATATCAAGTTCTTTATCTACATGCAAATAATTCATCTAGTTCATTATAAATTAGGGTTAGGCATATGATGTTGCATATGTCACAATGAACCTTATTATTGCCAACTTTTGTAAATTAATCACTTTATTTTAAAATATATAAGTTAAGGCACTTTCATATTCTGTTATCTGATTTGAAATAGGATTATTTGTTATTTTATAATTTAAAAATATAATTAAGTTAAAAAATTTATTATTTTATCAATATTTCTATGTGAATTATATTTGTTAATAATAATATTTTTAAAATTACTTAAAATCCAATTTAGATTTATTTCTCTATTTTATTTTTCATTTTAAATAATTATATTATCTTGTATCATCTTCAATTAATTGTAATTTTACAAAATGATATTTTTGAGATTTTAAATTAATTTAGGTTGTTCAAATTAATTTCCCAGAAATAAATTTTTTCTATTTTCAATTTCACACAAGATATGTTTTTAATTTTTAAGATATCTCAAACAATTTGAAAATTACAGGGTGATTTTGAATTTGTTTCTTACCTTACAAAAGCAACAAATTTCAAAAAATAAGATTGTAACTTTCAAAGTTTTTATAAATTTTAAACTAGAATACCCAATGGATTATTGATAAAAATTTGATTATAAAATTACAACTGTACATTGGGGATCCTGTATGCAAAATAGAGGTAGGATTTATGGAGGTTTTAAACTTGAATGTATTTATTGAATATAAATTTATTTATTAAATCAAAAAACCCAAACGTAACTTTTCAAATTAAACTCAACACATACAGTAGTGTTCAAATCTAACTAGGACAACTTAACAAGCTATATTTCTTAAACTATTTATTGAAATGTAACCA
>JAQFZM010003380.1:0-11209 GCA_034695785.1 Galumna obvia
GACTTAAAAAGAATTAATAATTTGTCTGAAATATATTCAATTAAATTTTTAAAATTAAAATAAATATAAGAAAAAAACATTAAAATTGTATAAAGACAAAAGTTGACAAAAGATAGTGTTATCATAATTTAGACTTTTAGAAGTAAATTTTATTTAAGTTCATATTTCAAATTCTGGTTAAAAATATTTAACAACTCTACATAAATTTCTGTCAAAACAAATGATATAATGCTTTGAAAAGTTTTGAGTAAAGCAAATGTTAACTTTTATTTTGTATACTTTACATGAAAAATGAACATGGCCATTAATTTATTAAAAACTTTATTGTAACAGATAATTCTTTATCTTTTTCTTATCAATGAAACCAAACATCTTATCGATGATATTATGTAGGGGTTTTTATCATTACTAATGAGAGTATAATCGATAAAATTATAGTGAATAAAAGGTCGAATACTGTATTCGTCTACTAAAGAACAAGTAATGATAAATTGTTTAATATTTGAACAAGTGAATTCCTAAATATTAGTATAAATGTAATATAACTCATAAAATATACAGATCAACTAATTTGGTCAAAAGAAAATGTTGACCATATCGGTTCGATGACAATAAAATTTCTATGTTAAGATTGTATAATTTCACTTTTTTTCTTCAAAAAGTAATACATACGGCCGGGGAAATAACAATTAGGGTATGGTTAAACCTTGATTATTTTTTAATGGCTGAACAGATTTTCATTCTGTTTTCAAAAAATAATATAGAATAAATGCACGTTATATAAAATTAGTAATAAGAAAATTGTATCAAGATTAATATACTTTTATTTAGGAAGTTCCAAATTTTGAAAAAAATTAATTTTATTTAATGTTAATTTTACATATTTGACTATAGGAATTTATTTATTATTGGTTTGATCAAAAAGTGCCCAGCAAAAAAAGTTTTTCCATATAATATATTCTATTGAAATATTGCAAAACATTTGGATTAACTACTAGTGTAATTTTTAGTAGGGTACTCTATGGGTCTTAGAGTTCAATCCCCTATATTTTAAATTGACATAACCTCTTTATTTATTAACCGATTTTAATGATCTTGGTACCATTTTAATCATATATTCCTTGTTTATCATGATAAATTAAGATAATTGATCGAATAAAACATGTTTATTAATCATTTAAATATCATTATTCAAAATATTAGTTTTTGGTCAGGTTCAATAAAAATATATCAAACTTGGTACAAATTATTTCAAACTTATTTGCAATAACGTGCATTTATTCTTGATTATTTTATTGAAAATAGATTCAAGATCCGTTGAGCCATTCAAGATTAATCAGGTTTTAACCATACCCTGATTGTTATTTCCTCGACTGTATGTAATTATCTCAATTTTTTTGTAGCTAATTTATTAAAACACAAAAGAAATCACTTAATGATTCATTTAATTATCTAAAACTTTGACTAAAATACAGTTCAATAAAATATTGAGAAAAAACGCTACTTTTTAAATGTAATTCTATAAATTTTGATTAACTTTTTGGTTGACCATAAACAGCAGTTGTTGATAAGCGCTGACCATAAATGTACCATTTTATTATTACTGTATATGGCAGTGGGTTTTGGGTTTTCTGACTGATTGATCATAATTGACAATTGATCTTATCGACAACTATCTGTAGTTTAAAAAGGAATTTAATTCTCTGGTAATATTCACTCGATAAAGCATAGTAAACCAGTCACAATTTATCCAAAGAAATACAGATTTGGTTTAATATAGAGTTATTATCATTTTTTACTTAATACGATCGGTCACTAAAATGCATTGTTTTTAATAGTTTTGATTTATGATTAAAGTTAATAACAAACGTCAGTTATTAACATTAATCTTCATAAAATCAGTCACTATTTAACATTTTTCTCTATGAAAATGGCCTTTGGTTTTTAGATTTAGGTATATAAGATAGGCTAGTTAATAAGATCGCTACTTAATTAGATCGATCATCCACTGTATCAATATTTATCTATATTTTGGAAGGAATTACTCTTCACTTTTAACTAAAAGAGTGGATATATCTTAAGGGGTGACCACTTGGTAACCACATATTATTATTCTCCACTCAGTTTACTATCGGATTATTTCCTTGGAATTCTTGTATATTTTGTTTAAAAAAATAAGCGGAACAAATTTGTCCGGATGGAAGAAATTAGTGATTACTTTGTTCACTTTATTGATGACATTTGCAGGGTTGATTTCAAGGGCAAACTGTTACAGTGAAGGCTATGAATTAAAGGCCCTCTTTGTTCATGAAACAATTTCCCATATTCCAGATGCCAAGACACTTTATATTAATACATTTGTTTGGATTATATTCATGTGTGCGTCTAAAAATTCTGGTAATCTTGGCCATATTTATTTATATATTATCTATTTATAATTATTAGTTTTCTAATTAGTTATAATTAATAGTTTATCTTTTATTTATATTATTTATTAATAAATTTATTTCAGAGTTTTTCAACACAATATTGGGTTCGACACCATTAAGAATGACCGCTAAATTTACACTTGAAATCTACATGGTAAATTACTTTATTTATCAATTTGAATAAAATTTTTAAAAATTACTGAATTACCTAAATACAGTGACTGGTTTACTATGCTATATCGAGTGGGTATTAACAGGGATGGCAAAAGACCGAGGTCCATAGGGGGGAATAAGGGTAGAGTATTTTGGTCAGAGCTAAGGGGGAGTATAAGGGATGTGGTATTTTTAAAATGACCCAAACACATAAAACATCTATTTTAAGGCTTTATTTGCTTTATTTGGTCATATTTTAACGTATTTTATCAAACTTATTGCAAAAAACTAAGAAAAATTTGCAAAAAAGACAATTTTGTAAAATTTTCAAAATTTTTGAGCACCTAAATTTGAGCGTAAAAGCATGATTTTTGAAGATTTTATGCATTAATTGAAGTTTTAATTTAACTTTCTTCAAAATTTCGGCCATATTTTAATTTTTCTCAATTTACTCTCTTTTTTGCCAAATTTTACGAATTTTTTTTCTCTTTTTTCCTCTCTTTCTCTAGAGGGGGGTCTTCTAACTCTCGTCTAAGGGGGAGTATTTTTCCGATTTTTGGCTCCAAGGGGGGGTATTCCGGAATACCTCTATCTATTTGCCATCCCTGGTATTACCCAATTATCTCAATAGTATTGGTAAATCCCCTACAAAATATCATCGATAAGTTGTTTGGTTTCATTGATAAGAAAAAGATAAGGAATTATCTGTTACAATAAAGTTTTTAATAAATTAATGGCCATGTTCATTTTTCATGCAAAAATATACAAAATAAAAGTTAACAATTGCTTTACTCAAAATTTTTAAAAGCATTATATCATTTGTTTTGACAGAAATTTATTTAAAGGGTTGTTAAATATTTTTAGCGAAAAGTAGAACCAGCCATTTACCATTGTGATTGGGTGAATCGTTTTTTCATGCTGATTCTATAGGTATTCATTGATCCCACATAACCTGTATTTATTTTAAAAATCTTCTTTTCATTCAAATGGAGTTATATTTTCATAATTTAAGAAATATTCTTAATATTAAAAGAAAAGCATTTAATAGAAGTGAAGACTCAGCCATGAATTTCACCGAATAATACATTTCGTGTGAAAACTTCCGCCAAATAACAGAAGCTCTCAATTATTAGCATTCATTTAAACCGAAACCTTTTATTCACAGAGACTTAAAACCAGAGAATATATTAATAGGAAATTCAATTAATCGTTTGATTTGTAAAATGGCTGACTTTGGAATATCCAAGTTTATTGACGATCACTCAGACTATCAAACAATGGTTGGCGCAACGCATAGATATAGAGCTCCAGAAAAATCCAGTTCTCATAGATATGGCATTAAAGTTGATATATGGAGTCTTGGAATAATTAGCATGGAGATTTTTTATTTTGAATGTCAAGATAATATTGATTCAAACAATGAGAGATTTACCTTAAATAGAATACAACGAAATAATGATTTTATTTCTTTGAATTTATTAACAGCTATAAGACGTAAAAGAATATCTTCTGAAGACTTATTGCAAGAAATAAATAAATGGATTATTGAGATAATAATAGAGCATGGTGATGTTCAATATTATTTAAACCATTTTCAGAGAAATAATTATAATTATTTTCATAATATTATATTAAACAGAAATTATTTTCATAAATATAATTTTTAAAAAAACAAAAAACCCTTTTATTATATCTAAATATTGTTTTAACGTATTAGAATTTGCGAAAATTAATAATTATAAATTTTTATCACTGAATATCTTTAAAGAATTGCTAATAAAAAATATTGGATGAGAACTCAAAAGTCTAATCGGATTAAACTACTGATCGTTGTTTTAGTACTTCTTTAGGCTCTAATGGCTTATAATCACAAAATGGTTTCAACTAAAACATCACAAAATTGTTTTCTCACCATTTGTTTGATTTTTGTTTCGTTGACTTTTGTCGAGTTGGGTGTCCTTACAATTATTAATACATTTATTAAACGAAACAAATACTCAAAAGATTACATTAAGAAAGTTTTAGCCAACATTGAAGTCTGTTATTAAAATTGTTTTTTGTTAATACTATTTCTCTTTAGAAATCTCTGGTCAACGAAGAAACGGTCAAAAATAATGGTTTACCCGAACTTTTTTTTATAATTTCTTTAATAAAACAAAAGTGTGTTAACTGTTATCTATATTAGACTTTGTGTCTTTTGGTGTATAATTAATGACTTTATCATCAACTTTTATTTGATTTTCGTCGAATACAAAGCTTTTTGCATAATGGTATGAGTTGAATTCGGAAATTCTTTGTGGTCCATTAAATTTAACCCTTAGTAAATTCTCGAGTGATTCATATTGAATATTTGTATTAGCAGATTCTATATTATTTAAATAACTAAATGAACGTTCAACATCTGCATTACTTATTGGGATAACAAGAATAGTTCTAATTAATTTCTCAAGAGGTTCTCATAAAGAAAATTTCTTCAAAACATTTGATTAAAATATATGGGGTTTGTTATTATTAATATTACATCTAATATTTGTATTTGCAATATATTCTTTTAAAAATTTATATCAATCCTGAATTAAATTTTCCTAAGTAAAGTTTTCCAATTAAAAAAGTTATAAATATTTATAATTTCTTCTGAACCAAATGTATTTATTCTATTAACTTGTTTTGGAAGTAAATTTAGTTGAAAAATATTGAAAGATTTTAAGTTAAAAGGTACTTCTCGAGGAAACATTGACCTAACTTCTATTTTAATCTTATCTAATATTTTATTTTTAAAATTAGACAATACCTCATAAGATATATCATCCTTTAATTTTATCTCATGCCATGTTATATAATCTATTTGATATATATCTATATTGCAATATATAAGACTAAGGGTTGCCATTTTACATTTTACTTCAAAATATTTTCTAACTCTAGAACCAAACACAATTTTCATTTCATTTAAGCCTTTATACAAATTTTTTATTGAGTCATCAAGACAAATAATTGATTGATCTTTCACTTGAAAAATACGATAATATTTACTAAATAATTATAGTATATCAAAGAAAAAATGCAAATTTAAAATAAAATTTTTGCTTAATAAAATGTTTCTTAAATGTATTGCAGTGGTTTTAGTTTTAAGATCAAATTCTGTGGATTCTTCGACTTTTTGTTAATCTTTTACTAATATAGGTCAGTCATTTAAGCGATTCTCAATACAACTAACCTCAGACGAAACCCAACGAATTTCATGAAGTTCGTAAAGAGTTTTTTCCATTTCAATAGCTGTATCTCTTAAAGATCTTATACGCTTATATGAATGTGAGTAATAAAATCTATGGATATAATTGATAAATTTTTCACAATCTGTTTTTAATTCCCTATCTTGCAAATCATGAGATAAGCATAATTGCAATTTATGGGCACTGCAGTGTGTTAAGTATATAGGGTTTAAAACTAAATCACTAATTTTTTTACCTAAACAATTATAACGAGCAGTCATACTTCTAGCTCTATCACTGAAGAAACTCACTTATCTTGTTCTAATTGAATTCAAAATGTTATCGTTTCTAAAGCTGTCTAACAACACATTATACATTCCTTGTGAGGTTTCATCTTTTTCAAGTAAATGTAAACGATAAAAATACACGATAGGTCTATCATCTTCAAGTGTTTCAAGTAGTACAGATAAATATTGATTACTTTATAGTCATTGCTAGTGTCTACAATTATGCTTATTGGATAATTTGTTTTATATATATGTTTTATCAATTTTTCTTGCATTACTTTACTGATTGTTGCAGTAATCATTTTTGCGCTAAATCCATTAGTATGGTTAGTTCCTAATTCAATTTGGTTAAATTTCTGTAAATCTACAAATATTATGACTATTTAAACTAACCCAGGCTTTTATCTCTGAATATACTGTCATAAACATTCGCATCGTCGCAGCAAGTTCTGTTTCATTAATAAGTTTATGTTGATATTCATCAATAAATATATTATCTTGAGAATAATTATTATGTATGATTAATTTGTCCAAAATAGTTTGATGAAAAGAGCCTATTAAAATGGCCAATAATATCTCTTTGATTACTTCTCCAATAATTAGGAATTTTTCCAATTGGATCTGCAATTTTATTTCTTTTCAAATTTGGATTAATATAAAAACTATTTATATATTTGGAACATATACGACAGTTAAATCTTTTTGAATATCTATCATATTGAAACCAAGCTTTAATAAAATCATCACAATATTCTATTAAGTGGCAAATTATTTCCATAATCATTTTTCATTTGTGTAATCCATTCTCTTTTAAAATAAGCAGTTGACATCCAATTCATTAGCCTCTCAACTTGTTGAGAATTTCTTTTTTCTAATAATACTTTTCTTATTGTTAAATCGTTTAAAAGTATATTGTTATTTTCTGATCTTAATTGTTCATTACAATCATTGCCTTAAATTTTTTGGGAAATTCTAGCCAAACTTGAAGTAACAGAACTTGAAATTACAGATTGATAAAAATTAGCAGGAGCTGTTGAACTGCAAGATGATGGTTGTGAATCATTTGAGATAATTTTAATTAAAGGAGGTGCTAAGCTATAGATGTTATCATAATATTTTAAAGGTGTTGAACGATCATCACATATATTTTCTAAACCGGGAGTCGGTGGTGAAAGTCGGAAATATTCAGGTAAAACAGGCCCTATCAATTCCGTACACCAGCTCACTGAATAATCTGCTTTTCCTTCTTGTTGAATATGTCTCAGCATATATTTTTATTTAGTCTTAATTCAGGAACTAACTCTTCAAAAATCGAACATATTTCTTTTGGAGCATAGCTAGAATAAACCACGATGTCTACAAAATTTTGTTTAATTATATCTTTTATATGAAGGCTAACAGAAATTTGTTGTTTATTTTTTTACTTTTGATAATGTCAAAGTAGTCTTTAGGTCTTCTATTAATATTTTAGCGTAAATTAATACAATAGCCATTGAATATTTATCTTCATTTGGTAGAAAGTCATGCATTTGTTTTGAAATAATAAAATTTCTAAATTCAACTCTCGCATCATTGCAATACATATCTGAATCCTTAAGGCACATTCCTGACAAAACAAATAGTCTTGAATCCCCAACAGTGACATTTGATAGATCCGCAAAAGTTGTTATTATTGGAGAACCTCTTTGACTGAATTGTAAAACTAAAATCCAAAAACCTGTCAAATCTATTTCTATATTTTTTGTTGAAAATAACTTTAATTCAACAAATTCTTTTAACTCGTGTTAGTTTGGATCCAGTGAATTTACCTAATTTATAACAACATTTAATTGAATAGGATCCTTTATAATATTTAGGAGAATAATTGCTAAAATTAACCTAAACAAATTATATTAGAAGTTAAATATAATTCAATATATATTTATGCACTCAACTTCATAATTATGTTCGACCTTTTAAAAAAGTTTAGCACTTCAATCAAATGAGAAAGATCAAATATTTTTAATAGTAAACATTAATTGCACAAAAATTAGTTAAACTAAAATCATTCATTTTTATTAATTTAAGCAACATTACTGCTAAAAAGTTTATAAGTCAAAATCTTTTTCGGAATCAGTTAATCTAATGTTAACATTTTTATTCAAAATAAACTGCTGTTTTGAATTGTAGTGCTTTGCCTATCTCATCGCCTCCTGCTGCAAAGCTCTCGATTTAATTCTTTTTTCAGTGTCAGATGTTTGTGGAGTTCCTGTCTTTTCCTTGTTGACCACTTCCAAATTCGAAGCAGTTTTGCCTAATTTGAGGTGTTCTCCCATTAACTTTTTTTTGTCTTGCGGTGAAGTTGTCGAGCATCCCTTTTTAACACCGTCATGTCTTCTACTCTTTCGCGCCTTTCTTTAAGATTTGCATAGTATTTGACTCGCCTCTTCTTATTGTACCCTTTTGATCTTTTCCTCTTCCGCTATGTGTTCTTAACCGGTTCGGCCGAAGACTTTGATGTTGTGGCCACCAGAACCTATTTAATCATTTTGATCTTGGCAGCGGCAGCAGAAATTGGACAGGGAAAGAGATTTGACCGTTTTGGACTCATTTGTTTACCAATGGAACATCTGGTTAAAACATTGAATGTCGGCAACGGAAGACAAGGGTGAGAGACGGGATTTCTCTATCAAATCGTCATCATCGATTTCAAGAATTCAGGCCGGGTCTGCGAACCTTTGGTAACTTTGAATGCAGGATTTGAGTCCAAAAATACATCTGAACATTCGTCTATGGCCAACTCGATTGTCGTCTTTTTAATTAGTAAGTTTTTGCAAATAAATGAATTTGATTCGTTGAACTTCCGCGGACTGACACTGAAGAATAAAAGGCTAATTAAAATTTGGCAAAACATCGAAAACCCGAAACAAAGGTTTGACACAAAGCACTCTGAGAAGTAAACTAATGAAGAAAGCCGTTCTCACAACTCAACGACACCTGAAATACCATAGTCACCCAGCAAGGTGACTAAAACTCGTGCGTTATTTTTT
Source organism: Galumna obvia (assembly GCA_034695785.1). Taxonomy (NCBI): domain Eukaryota; kingdom Metazoa; phylum Arthropoda; class Arachnida; order Sarcoptiformes; family Galumnidae; genus Galumna; species Galumna obvia. The sequence goes on from JAQFZM010003380.1 coordinate 9,111, forward strand.
TGAGATGTCGTTCGTCGCAGACGTCAAACCACAACAAAGACGAGAGTAAGCCGTGTCCTGACTCGGCGGCTCACTACATCGTATGTGTTTCAAATGCGAACCCAAAACCCGATGAATAACCAAAATATTGCAAAAACTCGAAAAATGAAGTTAAGAATTGATACGACAAACGCTATGAAAGCAACGCAAGCTTATCTATCTAATGAATACAATTATTTAATTGTCGAAAGCCTTCGTAAAAATAAAACAGCTCATTTGATTAAAAAACCTAAAATTGTTTAGAACATAATTATGAATTTGAGTGCATAAATTTAATAAATTTAAACAAGATAACATATGGATACTTAGAAAAAACTTAGCTTTCATGAAGACCACAACTTGTAAACAATAAACTTATTGTATTTTTGCGGCGACATTCGACAATTAACTAATTGTCTTCTTCAGCGCTTTAGAACTCAAAATGAGTCTTAAGCTGTAGGGGCCATGCAATCACAGAGTTGGGATCCATCGGTGATTCAGTGGTTTAAAATTACAAGTTTAAAGTCTATATTTTAATTATTTATTTCTGTTACTGAATTGTTTATAATATTCAACAAATTCTCTTTGAGTACATAAGAATAATAAGTCATAAGAAAAACTGTAAAAAAGTTTTTTAAACGTGTTATATGTAATCATTTTGCATCCACCCACTTTAGGAATAAATTATAAAAATAAATACCCGTAAACGTAGAGATAATAGGCTTTGCCTCAAACCTTGTTTATTCTAGTCTTTAAACGTAAATATTGTAATTTTCAATAAAATTAAATTAAAATAAATTTTAAATTTAGCGCAAAAGTCCATATGGCTGTCAGAAATGGCTGTGTTTTTGTTGAAAACAATAATAATTGTGAGCTTCTGTTTGATAAAAACCATTGCTATCGAACCCTCTGTCAAAGGATCTCAAGTAATTGACTTTAAACCAAATTCTTTGAAAACCCCTCACAATCAAAAAGAAGATATAAAATCATCATATATTCCTAAAAAAATAAACATACCTGGAATAAATATAAGTCTAGAAAATAAATTAAGCAAATTACCAGGTATAGAAGATAAAATACTGAGAACTGAAGAAGTGGTAGACGAGAATAACGACTTTTCTACCGGTGAAAGACTCGACGAACTTCAGAAACGGGAAAAAAGTTTGTATATTACAGAACAAGGGGAAGCATCTAACAAAACAAATCAAGTGGTTCCCGGCACTAACAAGAAAATAAATCCTGGTAAACCTAAGAGGGTGTTGAAAAATATCTTATCAAACAAAAAGATTACAAAACTAGTCTCAGTTCCCATCAAAATAAAGGAACAGAATTCCGGTAACAAAAAAGGGAATTCCGGGAACAAAAAAGGGAATTCCGGGAACAAAAAGGATGTAAAACCCGAAAACAAAAAAGTAATTCCCGGAAACAAAAAGGATGTAAAACCCGAAAACAAAAAAGTAATTCCCGGAAACAAAAAGGATGTAAAACCCGAAAACCAAAAAGTAATTCCCGGAAACAAAAAGAATGTAAAACCCGAAAACAAAAAAGTAATTCCCGGAAACAAAAAGAATGTAAAACCCGAAAACAAAAAAGTAATTCCCCGAAACAGAAAAGTAATTACCGGAAACAAAAAGGATGTAAAACCCGAAAACAAAAATGCAATTCCCGGAAACGAAAAGGAAGAGAACCCCGACAACAAAAATGTAATTCCCGGAAACAAAAAGGAAGTGAAACCCGACAACAAAAAAGTAATTCCCCGAAACAAAAAGGAAGGAAAACCCGACAACATAATAGTAATTCCCCGAAACAGAAAAGTAATTACCGGAAACAAAAAGGATGTAAAACCCGAAAACAAAAATACAATTCCCGGAAACAAAAAGGAAGAGAACCCCGACAACAAAAAAGTAATTCCCGGAAACAAAAAGGAAGTGAAACCCGACAACAAAAAAGTAATTCCCCGAAACAAAAAGGAAGAGAAACCCGACAACAAAAAAGTAATTCCCGGAAACAAAAAGGAAGAGAAACCCGACAACAAAAAAGTAATTCCCGGAAACAAAAAGGAAGAGAAACCCGACAACAAA
>JAQFZM010003381.1:0-11206 GCA_034695785.1 Galumna obvia
ATATTAGATGAATGTGAAGACTGAGTAGAGCTCTGAGATGAGGGCTGACCAGAACTGTGGCCACAAGTCTTCGACTCCAATGGGTTATTCTGAATATTCATCATTTTATTGTCTTCAAATCGATTTATTAAATTTGGGTACCAATACATCAACAAAAGAGGATTCGGCCAATAATATGGAGAAAATAAATACTGTGGATATGAATACAGATTCGACGGATCCTCACATTTAAACCGTTTCGATGAGTCAAACATTGGATCTTCTTCTGAAGACTCCTATCAAACAAAAAGAAATTGCATTAAATTATTTCAGAAAAAAATTTCTATATTTTATATAAAAATAAATGTACATGATCATTTTATATTGAATGCTTTTTCAATTTAAATAATATAATAAAATACTAAAATAGTATTTCATAAAAATTTATTTTAAAATTATGTTTTGACTAAACTTTTTGTTTTGTTGAGTGCTTTAAATCATAATATGTTTTCCTTTAAAAATCATTGATTCGTTGCTGAGAAAAGGGAATATAACTTATACTGGATTGTACAGGTTAACTAACTTAACTGAGCCTAAGTTCAGTTAAATCCTTTGAAAATAATCCAAATATAAGTAAAAAATGAATGAAATAAAGCCATTATAACAATATGGAAATTGAGGCATATCTAAACCGGGTGAAAACTGCCATATGGCTCGAGGGAAGGCCGTTCACCCCAAACATTAAGGAATGAAGGAATGCATCGTTAATTTTAGGACTTCGAGCAAAAGAAGGCACTCGATTAGGCACTCCATTACAAGAGATACAGATTTTATGACAAACAGGTATTACTTCGAAAGAATTTTAGTCAAAGACTGTTACGTCAAAAGGAGTCCAAGTCTTCAAAATAAGACATTTATATAAAAGTTTGAAATTCGCTCAAAGAATAGTTAATCCAAATGTATTCGAATTCACTTAACTATATATAAGAAAATAAAAAAATCTATTTTATAAAAAAATGGCCGCAAATATAAGAGATGTTAAGGTCTTTAAAGAAATTGAAGTGAATTAAGACAATCAAAATGGGAGTAAACTATTTGAGGTCGCGCTTCAAATATTCTTTGGTTCAAACATTAATTTTTGGAGACACCTCTGACTCTTATCATAAATAAATAGGAATTTCTCCAAAAAGAAAACTATCAACTTTTTAAATCGAGTTTTTATACCAAAATTGATGGACATCTTATTTGACCCTAATTTTGATAATTATATTTTATTTATATTTAATTTAAATGATTTTAAAATATTTCTATAATTTTAATGAGAATAATAAAAGTGATATTTTTGTTAATATATGTGACTAAACATTTTGACAAACGTTTGAATAATTTCATAAATTTAATGATTAATTCTGAATCATTTAATAAATTATTCGATAGTATTAACTAAATAACCTTATTCCTTTTTATTTATACTATTGCATTTTGACTGTATTTGCAAAAATATCAAAATTTTGGAAAAATTAATTAAGTTAAGTTCTTGGTAGTTGTGTGAACACAATAATAAATAAATAATCTTGAAAAATTATTTTAATGGCAATACTTTTAATATATTAAAATAAATAATTGAACTATAAATCTAGTCTTGCATTTTTTTATTAGGATTAAAATAATCAGCTTTTTTAGAAAAGTATAACTAAAATAGTTGTTAACATTTTAAAACTCCTTTAAATTTTGAAAAACAGATTAAAATTTAGTCTTTATATAAAATATTTCTTTGATTTTAAGCTTAAATTCAAAAATAGTCAAACAGTAGTTGTGTATACAAAATACGTCATCACTTCTTGTATTACTCTATAAAATGGTCGTTAATAGCAACTGTTGTTCCGGTGATTTGCTATTTTTGCCTTTTCAAACATTTAAAAATGTTTTATTCATTTCATTAAATAATAAATGTTTCTATAAAAGACTTTAAAAATTGTAATCTGTTTTGTCAACTATTCTTTATTCTTAGTTTTAAAACGAAAAGTTTTGTAAATTAAGAGATCAAATATAACTTTCGATTGTTTAAAGAAAACAAATATAAATGACTTATACAGTGGAGCACAAAGTTAACTAAATTATTGAAACACAAACCGAAACTTCTAAACAATTTCTAAAAACTGAATTGGTTTCGGTTTTTATCAAAAATCGGTTTACTTGTTAACGGCTTATTTATTATATTCATTTCAAATAATAAGAACTTTATGAATTAATAATATGTTCTTTAATTTCCTAATAATAGAGTCTTTATTTATTAGTAAAAATACTTTTGATTTATTTTTGTATCAAATTATAGTTCTTTAAGTAAAGTAACATTTATAAAATTGAAACCAATTCGGTTTTAGCCGAAATCGGTCAAACAAATTTTGCCTCTATTGCAGTAGACTCTACTCAGTATAGTATTACTTACAATACTTGATATAACAGTAGAGTAAACAACATTTAATGATAGCGACAAAAAAAGTGAATCTAATTATATGATTAATAAACAGTGAATTTGTTTAATGGATTGATTTTTGAAAACATTTATTAATAATAACTCAAAAGAAATACAGAGAATTTCGATAAGATTGTGATCCGACAGAACTTAAAATTTGGGTCAAATCGAATAAACATTTGATTCAAAACAAACACAAAGTCGTCTCCAAATTAAAAAACACCTAGAAAGTTTCTCAACAAATTTTCACTGAATAGGAAGTCGATGCAACTGATCCTCTCATATTGAAAAATAACACATATCATGATATTCAGCTTGGTGAGTAGAACAAAAATATGCAAAAAATTTATGCGAATGGCCACTTCTTCACCAAAATATCGGGTCTCAAAACTTGCTATAAATTCAAGCTTTAACGAATAAAATATGAATGAATTAGAGTTAGATTGTCCATAATCATGAGTTCAATAGTTTTAGACCTAAGTCATCCATATATTCTCTATGGGTGACATAAGTTCATTGTATTTATATAACTCATTTTCACAAGTTTACTCTACTTCATTCATATTTCATTCATTAAAGTTTGAATTTATTACAAGTTTCGAGACCCGATATTCGGGTGAAGAAGTGGCCATTCGCACAAATTTTTTACATATTTTTGTTCTACTCACTAAGCTGAATATCAAGATATGTGTAATTTTTCAATATGAGAGGATCAGTTGCATCGACTTCCTATTGAGGGATTCTCATATTAAAATTAAATAAAGTTGGACCTCGATTTGTTGCTAATTAGAACATCTTGTTAAATCGAGTAAATAAATATTTCAGTGAATTTATATACAACCGAGGAAATAACTATGAGAAACTGCTTAAACCTTGATTAATTTTGAATGGGTCAATAGATTCAATCTGTTTAACTTAAATCTAGAATAATTGCAGTTTATATAAAATTAGCTGGATACTTTTGTGATTTACATCCAATGTTTACTTCCTCCTATTGGTATACAGCAATAACGAAAAGGATTCGACCCCTACTTCATTCTGCATCCCCTCCAACCTTAAGTCGGACGAATAATAATTCTTGAAACCAAATCCCTTCCCATTGACACTATTGTATATCTATTTTATGAATTAATCAGTTTTATGAACTAAATTCTAATTTCCGACCACTTCATAAAAATGGTGGGGAACTGTATAATTAATTGTGTTGGCGCCAAAATTTAAAGGTAGTATAATAAAACTTAATAATTATGTTACTTAATTTTTTTGCTGATTTTAATCATCATATCATTTAATAAATGGGATTCATATCTTTATGAATATTATTAATAAAAATTATTTTTACTAATAATAGCTCAAGAATGAGTAACAAGTTTAATTTTGAAAAGTATATTATTTATTAAGTGCATAAAAATGATTTTATACTTATTTTGAATTAATTCACCTTCTTACTCACTGAACAATTTAGATAGACAATTTAGCTAACATTACTCATCTTATAAGTTTACTCTTGTTCATTCATAAAAGCTTTAATTCCTCGCAAGCTTTGAGGCCCGATATTCAGGTTAAGGAGGTCATTCGGAAATTTAAACAAATAATCTTATTTTTTTTCACCAAGATAAATATCATTATCCTAGTTACATTTAAATATGAGGATCCATTTATCGATTTCCTATTTAGAGAAATTTTATTGAGAAGATCTCTAAAATGTTTTTGGGAGAAAACTCCATTTTGTTGGCAATACTATTAGATTTCAATTTTTCTCGAATTCTTTTCATATGATTTATTGAAATTAAGATTTGAAAAATAGCTAACATTACACTCATATAACCTTTTAATTAAATGTATTCTAATTGTGAGGAAATCTTTTATATGTAGTTATTAATAGAAGGACTTAACTTATTGCTAAAAATTGCTAAGAATTAGATATAAAAGGACATAAAATTATAAATACAGTTGAGCATCGATAGTGTTAACCTAATCGGGGTCGGTATTTACTTAATACTATCGGTTAGTTAACACCAGGAATGGCAAAAGATCGAGGTCCAAAGGTATAAGGAGGGTGTATTTTGTAAATTACCCAAAATTCCTTAAAAACTCATAGAACACCAATTTTAAGGTTTTTTCTGACTTATATAGTGTGAGCAAACTTTGAGTTGTCACTTTGAATTTTTCTATGGGTCTAGCATCAATAACGTCATTTTAGATAAAACCCTTTAAATAATTATAGTAATTTAAATAACACCAATCACCGGTAACATTGATTAGTTGATTTAATTTCATTCATAAAAAATTATTTAAAATATCTAAATTTAATTATATTTTAAAAATCTTCAAATTATTTAAAAAGTTTTTTATAAAATGTTAACCCTCAGATGACTTTGAATACGTTTTTGATGCTAAAATCATAGCAAACTTTAAAGTGACAACTCAAAGTTTGCTCACACTATAATATTTGTATGACTAGAGCTTTCATATATACAGTGGTGATCAAATCTAACTGGGACAACTTATCTAGCCATATTTATTTAACTTCTTGATGAAATGTAACAAGAATTTTCATGCACATACATTAACTCACCCCATTTTTAAAAATATAATTTTATTTTTTTTAAATATAATTAGGGTTTAAAATTCGAAAAAAAATTGAAAAGTTTAATTTTTACATACTGATTTTCATCAAGTTTAATCTTCTCGAAAGAGTTTATTTCAGCCTTGATAAAAAGTATCAAGCAACAAAATTGCTTGATACAAAATATTTTATTGAATAAATTCAAATTTATCTGGAATTACCTTGTTTATTTTTTTAGGATATCATAAGTGTTTTACAGTACAAAAATTTTATATTAAAATAATCACAGTTTTATTATTCTAAAACGATTTTAATGGCCTATATTGAAATAGAAACTTTCAATTTTTAAAAATTTTTGTTTAAAAATTTCCCAAAAATAGCTTTATTTTAACTAAATTTTGGTCTGATTCCCAAGACCATAGTAGATTGCATAAAATTTTTGTAATTGTTATTTATATCTATTATGTCTATTTAATCTAAATTTTATATAATATATTTTTATACCTGCCATTTTGTTTATACTTTTAATAAAATAAAAAAGTTAGAATTTTTTTATTTTAATTTTTGCAATCACTTTTAAATTTCATTAAAACAAATTAATGAATAAATATAAACACTAAATAATAAATTTATAAAGAACTATAAAATATGCACATAATAGACTAATTTTAGTTTTTTCAAATTTCGATTTAATGGCTACAATTAAAGTTGAAATCTTCCACATCCAAAAACGAAATTTCAAACTGTTCAAAATACATTAATCTCATCCCATCTCTAAATAAACCGTTAAATCGATAGCCTGAGAGGGAAAGGGTGAGGTAGAGAGAGAGAGAGAGAGAGAGAGAGAGAGAGAGAGAGAGCGAGAGAGAGAGCAATATTCTTTTAAATTTATAATCTTCTTATAGTGAAAAGTTTTGAAGAGAATAACAAAATGACTAATTATTAATTAGTTTTTAAATAAATTTAATTTCAAAACTAAAACCATTGAATATATGACACAAATTTGAATTCATTTAAAAATGCGGACAGATTTGAATTTAGGCTATAATTTAATACTGAATAACTAAAAATAGAAAATAATAGCAATTATTATCAATAAAATATGTAAAACTCATTCCTTTAACCAAATCTCATTCCAACGATTTATTTAATTTTATCAGAAATTCCATCATAAATCACAAACACTTACATATTTATGTATATTTTAAGAATTTTCCGAAAATTTGATCTATCTTAAATACCAAGTTTATTTAAAATATAATTTATATTTTATAACCCTTTAACAACTTAAAAAAGTAAATGAGAATCAAATTAAGAAAAACTAATTTAATATAAAAATATAATTTAATCGATATTTAAAGAGAATATTTAAAGACATTGAAAGCTTTAATTTGACAGAAATTGATTTAAAAAGATTTGTCATTTCGTTAATGTTTGTGTTAGTGGTTTGGCTTTAGTTCAATTGGCTTTAAATGCGATTCATTCATATATTTAGCAGATTTGGTCGTTTAATGTAATTATATTTAGTGAATATATAAGTTAAAACAAAAAAAATCAGTTAAATCTCATCTCTTGTTCTAAATGCAAACTTAAATTCCGGTTAAACTATAAGAAGACAAAAAAAAGTTACGCCCCTATTATGTCAGACCATTACTTACTCTAATATATAGATCCTCTATTGAAAAAACAGTTGTTTATTGTCTTTGTGTGTGTATGTGATGTGTTGTCTTTGTTAAGTGATAGTAAGGCCAGTATTTTAGAGCCCCGACAACACCAGTACTATGTAATTATCGTATATTTTATCACTAATTCTCTATCCATTTGAGTCTAAGAAACTGATGAAATGGTAATCTATTTGCAGACAAAAAAGCAGTTTATTATCCGTTTTTACAAATTTTTCATTCAGAAATCCAATAAAGATATGACCGGCGCTGGCATTAAACCAATTGTTGGGATCAATCAAATAGTTTTGAGAAAATATTGAATCACTTGAAACCAGTATCTGATAGATTCAAATTAATCCATTTATTTGTCAAACTGTCTCAATAAGAAAATGAACCATGATCATCTCTTGGTAAATAAAGATTGGCATTCTACATGTTGACAAATAATATGGAACTAATTTAGCAAGATTAATTATAAACAATGTACCGAATGATTGGCAATGAGAAGCAGGTGTTGCCAACAGAGCACAACATTTGTAAATATGAAATGAAATTATTTTAGTAAAGAGTCTTAATTGAAGTAATTCTTGTGTCAAAAGGAATCAGTATTTCTGGTGTGAAATAATTTTATTTATGACAAAAGGAGAGGTCAATCATCAAAACTAATTATAAGTTGGGATTTTGATTAATAATTATCGCTGTGTTTGTTGTAACAACTTTTGTCCACTGGTTTGACGTCTGACTATAACATAGTATATAACTGTATATAACTGTTATATAACTGCATATAAGTGTATATAAACCGTTCATTTATTCTATAGTTGATAAATGTTCTCAACCACTCTCTTTCCTGTCGTTACCCTCACATCATTAGACTGGCCTTCAATGCATTGTAGTAAACATATTGACAAATGTGTGGATCAATTTTAGGGGAATTTCAACAAAAAACTAAAAAATGTTAGAAAACAAATCAATCATTAGTTTTGTTATAGACATCAATCAAAGCAACGAATGATTGATCCGATAATATGTTAATCGGCTTAAGATTTCAGATAATCAGACCTTTTATGTAAAAAGACATTTATTCAACGATTTTGTAAGACTTGAAAGTGTAAAACGTTTTTTCTTTTCTTTATTTTGAATTTTCTTCACATCAAGAATTTGATGGCATTTGAAATATTTTGACTATTTTTCGGTTAAATTTCTCTTAAAAGATATTTAATGTCATAAAACAATTTATAATTTTGTAGAAAACATCAAATCTTATGGTTTTGTAAAATAATTGGCATTTTCTGCTCGAATGTCCACAAGTAATAACACAAGAAAATCGTTAATTCCATTCAAAGTCATCACAAAAAACATTAAAAACATTTATCAGAATTTTTTGCCTCAAAATAATTGTTATAAATGAATAAAATACAGACAAAGAATAAATACTTCCTTTAGAAACAATTGAATTTTAAACTAGGTGTCTTCTCTTTTGCAATATTAGCTTAAATGATAAAAATAAATTGATTAATAATGGGATTAATGAATGAACATGTTCAATTTTAAGAACTTCAATTGAAAGGAAAAGATAAAACAAAGTATCATAAAAATAATAAAAATCTGTAAATATTAAGTAAAGATTTAGTTTAGACTTTGAATAAAAAATGAAATTTTTTCAAAATCTGTTTAACTTCCGGAATGAGAGACAAAAGAAATATCTTAAACACTGGGAGTCTGTCATAAAATGACATTTTTTTTGCATTTACGATAAGTTTGGGAAATAAGAGCGATAAACGACTTATATTTTTACATCACTTTTAAAGGTTAGGGGCTATAATCGATACCAGAAAATAAAATCTCAAAATTATAAAATACGAAAAAACAAATTTAGAATAAATTTAATGAAAAAAGTGTTTCTTTTAGGGCTTAAAAATTACATAAAATATATGGTTAAGTCTTATGATATTAAAGTGTTTTATATACACCACAACTGACTTATGTTTGAATAATTCAAGTGCTGTCACAATGATTTGTGATGATATCTCACTCTTCATACTTAACTTTGAACACCAATGGCTTCGATCTTAGCTTTTGGGACAACTTTTTATAAATTTATAAAAAATAATAAAAAATAATTTTTATCAAAACATGAAAATAAAATTCAAAATCGATTCAAGTATTGAAAGAGAAGTACTATTTTCAATGTTAACTTTAGATTTGGACGTTTTGCACATTCACTCCAAGATTTAAGATTTCGATAAAATTCTTTGATTTATTTATTATAATATACTGAAAATATTTTTAAAAGAAATACTTTTAATATTTGTGTGCATTCAGTGATGTTTTCCAGTTATTTATTTGAAATACGAAAAGATTTACTTTTGATCTAAAAAATTGTTTTTCAAAAGAAAACATTTGTGAGAATAACACGAAAAAACAGTGAAATACTTGCAAATAGAGGGAAAAATTCAACAACTTTGGGAATACCGATACACTATTTTGTGTATTATAATTTGTATATACTTTTGATTCATTTTAAATAAGAGTTATGTAATGTTTATTCGTATCAGAACTCAAGTCAGACTCAAAGACAGTGACTAAAGAAGTCTGTAATTTATGAGGAATAGAGTCAACGAAAGAGAAAAATATTTCTGAAAATAATGTCATATATTTTACGTGTTTTCAGTTCACTCGCTGTTGGAGGGCATAGATTCTGTCATTACTGCGAGAGAGAGAGAGAGAGAGAGAGAGAGAGAGAGAGAGAGAGAGAGAGAGAGAGAGAGAACTCTATAATGTAATCAAATAAAAAGGGCTAACATTTATTTTTGACAAACAGGTGAAAATTGCAAAAATCATTTCATGAAAAACTGGAAATTTTCATTTAAATAATTTGGAAAATCTAAAAAATTAAATTAATATTAATTAATAACATTTAATATTATATGAATAAATACTACGAACTTTATTCAATTAAAATTCAATTATTTGATCGCAAATAAACATTAATTATATTTAGAATAATATTATATTTTATTAAAAGCTTTGAAGTGCTGTTTAAAAGAAGTCCTCGAAATACAATAGATTTTAAATTGGATCACAAGAGGGGACACATATTGAGAAGTAATGCATTTGTGCAAAGTTTTATATAAAAGCATAGAATATTAAGAGATTCACAAATAGACTAATAAAATAAATTTACATAAATTTTTAATTCATTTGAATTTTAAACATAAACTCTAGTATTTAATTTGAGATGAATTCTAATATTTAATGTTTTATCATATCTTTTAGTCCAAAAAACAAGTGAAAGAATACAAAAGCGTCAAAATAAAGTCCTTTCCTCAAATGTTAATCACTATCTACAGTGTCTTTTCATAATTGACAAGCTAATTTTGAAATCTTAGACAACTTTTTTGTCTGTAAGCATTCAATTGTTCCTATTTTATGAATTTTTATTGTGTTATTAATTAAATATATTTTATAATTTTAGAAATTTTTGATAAAATAATTAAAAATTTAATATAATTATTTCAGACAATGCCTTTAGAATATAAGGTTCTGTTATATTATAATAAAATAATCTAGTTAAGTTAGGTTTTGATGTTCACCCAATTTTGTTGAAAACCATTTACTCTTTGTTTACCATAACTCCATTTTGATTTAGTTAGAGCTAAACAATGATTAAATGTAAAGAACCTTGCAAACCTTATTATTTTCTGCATTAGAAACTCAATTGTATTTATTATAAATTTTTATATAATTATTAATCGATTTTCTATTTTTTCTAACGATTTAAAGTTGACTTTATTTTTACAATTTATCGAAATAGTTGTGACACCGATTTATTACAAAATTGAATCGTTAGTAAAGACTTTCATCATTTTGTGTAAACATTTTCAACATTTTTTTGAATCGACGTTCGGAATACAAAACGAGCAAAACTTATCGATTCTATGAATTTTCTATACTTTTCCACAAAAAGTATGTTTTGTGTGAAATATAGTTAACCCAAAACACGTTCAAACACTTAAATACATAATGATATCATCTGTTTCTATAATGATATCTGTTTCTCATTTTATATTTTTTTCTTCACAATTTTGCACATAATTTAAACAATTTGTTAGACTATAAAACATAGATTAAGTATTTCTCAAGTTTTGAATCGTCACACCTTATATATAGAACAAAAAGACCCCAAAGTATAAAGAATAAAAGAGAATCGAGGCCAATCCATTTTCATAATTACTTAATATCTATAAATTGGGCTGTTTTTGATGCCAAACAAATACTGATGAAATTTTATCTGTACTTCACTTTTTCCCAAATGATAACTCTTCCACTTTTCTATTGACTCGATTTTATTGATATAATATTCATAATTAGGTTTATATTGAAATAAATGCATTCCTATTACTATCTCTTCTTTCATTAGTTATCGCTATTGAATGGAGTATTATATTTTGATGACATTACTCCTATTCTCTCTCTCTCTCTCTCTCTCTCTCTCTCTCTCTCTCTCTCTCTCTC
>JAQFZM010003382.1:0-11204 GCA_034695785.1 Galumna obvia
TGTCCCGAACTCGTAGGGAGGTATTCCGGAATACCCCCCCCCCCCCCTTTTAGCCATCCCTGGATAATAACCAATACTTTCATAAATATTTAAAGAATTTAAAAATAATTATTAAATTATAAAATTGAATAATAATAATAAAATCACAAATTATTTCTAAATTAATTTCTTATGAGCACATCTTTTAACAAGGACAATATAATTTATAGTTAAATATATCACAACAATAATAAATTTTAAAGAATTTGTTTATTCTCTGATCTGTTTATTTAAAGTCTATATATAAAAGAAAAACTCTTTCGATGTCTTTTTAATATCTTTTCGGAGCAATAATTTCATTCATTACAGAATAGTCTCTGTTTAGAACAGAATTAAAAGAACGGAAACATATTTTGAGTATTTAGTTGACTTGATAAGTGTCTGACAGTAGGGAAGAAAAGAAAATTTTGAGAAGAGTTTAAATATTTATTTCAATTGGCTTCATTTAATTAATATTTGTATTAAATTAAATCACATAAAACTACAAAAATGGATCTCAAACTACTCGTCCGCCAAAAGATTATTAACGATGTGTTGAGAGCTGTTAAAAGGGAAGGACAGTGGAAAGTACTGGTTGTCGATACTCTTAGCATTCGAATCATCTCTTCGTGTATTAAAATCCATGAAATCGCTGCCGAAGGTATTGCCATTATCGAAGATATCAGCAAAAAGAGGGAACCGTTAACCACAATGGAAGCTATTTATTTGATTTCACCGACGGATAAGTCGATACAACTCTTACAACAGGATTTCATGAATTCCTCAAAAGCTCTCTATAAAGGGGCGCACGTCTTCTTCACTGATAAAAGTGAGTTCTGTCCTAAAGAGCTCTTTAAGGAGTTATATAAGAATCCGTACATAAAAACTTTGAAGGATATAAACATCTCATTCCTTCCATACGAGTCTCGGGTCTATTCATTGGAGTGTCGCCAATCGTTTCACTTTTACTACAATTCGAGCAAAGAATCGGAAAGTACTGCAACTTTAGAGCGAATGGCAGAACAATTGGTCACTCTTTGTGTAACTCTGGGAGAGTACCCAAATGTTAGATATAGATCTGATTTTGAAAGAAATGCAGAGTTGGCTCAACTAATACAACAAAAACTGGACGCATATAAGGCGGTTGAGCCTACTTTGGGTGAAAAGCCAGAAAAGGATAGCTCTCAACTCATAATAGTGGACAGAGGCCTCGATTGTGTGTCTCCACTCCTACATGAGTTAACACTCCAAGCAATGGCTTATGATTTGCTTCCCATCAAAAATGATGTCTTTAAGTTTAAGACCTCAAATCATGAAAAAAAGGTTATACTCGACCAAAACGATGAGTTTTGGGAGGAATGGCGTCACAAACATATCGCTATCGTCTCACAAAACATTACAAAACAATTGAAGGAATTGGTTGACAACAAACCAATGAAGACAAACGACAGAATGTCATTAAAAGATTTGTGTCAAATGATAAAAGTGATGCCACAATACATGAAAGAACTCAACAAATACTCAACTCATTTGCATTTGGCAGAGGATTGTATGAAGTCATACCAGGGATATGTCGACAAATTGTGTAAAGTAGAACAGGACCTGGCTATGAAAAGAAACGCCGAGGGAAAAAAGATTAAAGATCCGATTATAAACATTGTTCCCATTCTTGAGGACCAAAATATTGACGATTTTGACAAAATTCGTATAATTTTATTGTATATACAATCAAAAAATGGTATTTCCGAAAAGAAATTGGCCAAGTTGATTCAACACTCACAAATTCCTCCCTCTGACAACACTATCATCACAAATATGTCTCATTTGGGGGTCAATATTATTTCAGACAGGGGTCGCAAAAAAGTATATCGAGTGCCGCGAAAAGAACGCATTACTGAAAATATGTACAAAACGTGGAGATGGACTCCAATTATTAAGAAAGTTATGAAAGTAAGTCTTCAATCATTTCTTTAAGATTTTATTTTCCTTTTATTAGGACTCAATTGAAGATAAATTAAATGTCAAACACTTTCCATTTTTGGCCCGAAGAGTAGCACAAAGTGGTTATGGAATACCGAAGTCCATAAATGTGTTGTACCGACATTGGTATAAGAATAAGAATGATCTCAACATTAAGAAGGTTCGGCGCCTAATATTGTTTATTGTCGGGGGTATATCCTATTCAGAGATGAGATGTGTCTATGAACTGACCAATGCTTCCAATAATTGGGAAATTATAATCGGATCCGATCATATCATTACTCCCGAAGATTTTCTTCAGAATCTTAAACAACTGAATTGTTAAAAATAAGGACAAATTATTAAACAAATTATTTATTATTACAATTATTTAATTAAATATTTATTTCATTGAAGACTTTAATTATTTGGGAAAACCATGATAATGGTGGCGCACATATTATTGAAACAATATTTGTGGTCATATGATATAATTCTGTAACTTATGACGGAATACTCATTTATAGACAAAATTTCTATTAATTTTTAAAAAATTCACAAATGTTTCACTTTTTAAAAGATTTTGATTTCAATAATAACCGAAAATGTTATGACAAGTCTTTATAAAAAATAAATTAATCGCAAAGAATAACAAACACTTTCACTGATATTTTAAAGGACTAACAAATTAATTAATAAAAGTTTAATTAATAATAAAATCAATAATTATTTCTTATCATTATATCCATTTTAAATTAACAAGGATAAATACTTTTAAATTATATATTTCAACAGCAATACTACAAATTAAATAAAAGACCTTGATTATTCTGAGCAGTGTAGCATATAATGTCTAAACTTGAAGAACATATTCATGACATATTATGTGCGCAATATTTTCATTCATTTATCCAAATATTTATTAGTAGTTAATAGAAAAGAATAACATTTAAAGTGAATCTTAAAATTTTAGATAATATTTGCGATGAGAAAGGATTGATATTAAGATAGAATTTGAAATGTTTGCCAAATTGTTCAACCAAATTCTGTGCCAAAGAATCTGAGCACTCATTTATGTTTCATTTTATTATTATTTGTAGAATTACTACAAACCATAAACAATGGAAATGGAAAGATTAAAAAGTATGTTTTGATGCCAATTAACCAAGCTAGAAAAAATTTCAAAATAGATAAAATAAAAAAGATCAAGTTTTGTTGTGTAAATGATATGGATGTTATGAAATGGGTTAAACTCTTCTATAAATTCAATAAATATCAACAGAAGTTCAATGATTTTAATGAAGATATATAGAAACACAAAAACTAGCTTGATGATAAAGTTATCGAGGAAAAAAGAGAACCAATCTTTTGACATAAACAAAGCCTGGTCAAAATTAGAAGACAAATTCTCAGAGAAACTTGTTAAATTTCGAACAGATGAAATTAACCGTAGAAACTTTTAATTGAATGATACAATACCAAGTTCATTATTTAATCAGACTTGCTTTCAAATGACCTTTCCTTAAAAAATACCAAGAATATTACAAGGAGTTATCATTTATCAATCGAATGTTTAAATCTAATGTGAAAATTTTGAGCAAGGATGAAAATCTTGTTTGATCTACTTATGAAGAATCTTCAAAAAAATATAATATCTTGCTTATAAATATATAAAATTTGAGACATAATTGACTTCATTTGTTTTTCTTGAAACGAATAAATGAAACGAAAGGGAAGTGACATAAATTCCTGCAGAATATTCCCTAAAATTATAGTCTTTGAGTTTGTTTGAAATCACGAGCACTGAATAAAGTCATTATAACATTAAAAAAGTGATTCCTTTTATTAAATTTAATTTATTATAATTTGTTTGAAAGTCTCGCTCTTAAGTTATGTTAATTAACGAATTATTCTTTTGATCAAAAAAGTGATAATTTTGTCTTAAATTTGTTCTCAAATGTTGAAAGTGAATACATTTGCAATACTTGTGTTGTGCGCAACAGTTATCTATTCATTCAAATGTCGATCAAGTTATGCGAATCAGTTGAATAACGAAGAGTTAATGTTTTGTTGGCAACAGTTCTGTGTTTGCAATCAATTCGATAACTGTTCCAAATTGGGTCAAATGGAAGATGTAATGATGCTCTTATACATCCGAATTGGTATCGTTATGTGTGGTCACTCAAACTCTAAGTTATATCAACCCAATGGAAAGCCTTTTGTTTGGAAGAATACAGCGAGTTATATGTCAAATGAATTGTTCCTGTTTAGTTTCACGTATGAGTTTAATAACTTTCGTATAAACGATGAAAGGTCTGGCTTTTATCCACCGAACATTTTGAGCCCTTACTGGGGTTATGACATGAATACAGTGGCTATAATTGATGGCTATTTTCAATTCTCTAATAAGTATTCATTGATTTCAAAGATAAACAATAAATAATTCATTGAATTTCAGTCACAACAAATTAGATAAATATGATAACAACGACACAGAATATGAAGCCGTTTATCTAAGAATCAATTACTGGAATCGATATAAACAAACCTTCAACGGCTCAGAAACACTTGGATTTGAGGAAAGTCTTCTTTTAGGACCGTTTGGCAAAAGAGTATATCCTGAAAGACAATTGTATTCAGTTTATATGGCGTTCCCATCGATAAACATTTCAGAATTGGTTGGACTTAAACTCGATATAACTGATCACTATTTTGACAGTAATTTTGTTAGTCGTCCCGCATTTCTCAAGTATTGGAAGACAAAACTCAATCAACACATTTGTATTGGAAAGACAGTAGATTTATCGGGGAATACCTATTGGACTTCAGAGGGCTGTCAACCCGTTCGACAATATACACAAATCCCAGACCCAATGTATTATAAACAAATGCTAAACTATGAATGGGCCAGTTTTCCAGAGTGTTCCTGTGATTGGCAACGAGTCAGACCCTCAGTTCCAGTTTTCGGAGAACTAACGCTCGGATCAGAGAAAATACAGACAATTAAACCCAACGGAAAAACACTGGAAAAGAGAAAACCAAAACCAAGCAAATTGGCTCTCGTTTTGGGTTGGCTTTTGTATATCCCTTGTCTAATAGTGTCCGTCATATTTACTCTATTTCTTATTCGAACTCTAATACAAATTAATTAATATTCGATAAAATATATAATTTTCTTTTCATATAATTATTTCATTCACTGATTATAAAAGTTTAAAAAAAAGTCAAATTCTCTTAAAATAAAATATTTGTAAAAATACTTATAGACTGCGGAACACAATTATAATTAATTTATTTCAATAACTCAATTATAAAACTTTATTTTACATTTTTATTAAAGTTTTTAAACAATTTTATAAAAGTTTAGAATTAAATTAATGCAAAACTCCATCTTTTAACTCTTGACTTCAAAGAATGACCTTGATTAACAAATTACATTTTAAAATAATTAATTTGAAATAAATTTGATAATATACCAAGTCCTATTTCTTTTTAATGAGAGAAGTCTGCAGCTTGACATAACTTTGTTCATGTTCTTGAGCAAGATCATTTATATCAGCAGTCAGTGAGTGTTTTAAATGGCTTAAAGCACCACACACTCCATTCCAATAGGAAGACATCCATGATAATGTTGGCTCACAAACTATTGAGACAATATTTGTGGTCATATGAAATAGTTCTGTAATTTCTGAA
Source organism: Galumna obvia (assembly GCA_034695785.1). NCBI lineage: Eukaryota > Metazoa > Arthropoda > Arachnida > Sarcoptiformes > Galumnidae > Galumna > Galumna obvia. Next base: position 5,671 of record JAQFZM010003382.1, read on the forward strand.
GGAATACTCATTTTTGTAAACAATTTCTATTAATATTTATTTAATACTCAAATGATTCATTAAATTCATTTAAAATATACTTTTATTTCAGTAATGACTGAAACAAAAAATGTTTTGATAATAATTTATAAACAAATAAACGCTTTGCACAGATTAACCAACATTTTCACTGATATTTATTTTAAAAGACTTATAAATAATTATTTTATCAAATATTAAATATTAATAATAAAATAAACAATTATTTTTTATTTTTTTCAATTCATTCATTTTAAGTTAACAAGGACAAATAAATAAGTTAAGTATTTCAACTTTAACCTTAAATTAAGAGACCATGATCATTCCAAGGTTTGATCTAAAGTTTAGATTAAAGGCTTTAGATGCAACACTTCTCATACCTTTAGACTCTAAACTTCTAAATCTAAAGGTCTAAATAGAGTCACACTTTTTGAATGACTCAATTCTTGGCAATATTTTCATTCATTTTATCGAAACGTTTATTAAGAGTTACCAAAAAATGTGTTGCATTTAAAGTTAATCTCAGAGTTTGAAAATCATTTATACAAAGAATTTAAAAATTGTGATCCAATAATACTATTCTGTTTATTTGGTTAACTCTTTTTCATTAATATCTAATAATCATTAAATCTTCTCAAACGTTATAATATAAGTAAATCCAACTGGAAAATCCTGGGACCTTTTTTTGCAGGAAAATTAACTATTAATACGCTTAAATAGAGATGGCTGATTTAATTTCTAACATAGGCACTCTATTATAAAAGAGAAAACAGTCACCTCTATTATATTAATAATTAATTTGCCTGCAAAAAAGGTCCCAGGATTTTCCAGTTGGATTTACTTAATAGGAAAGTCTTTAAGTTGGTCCTCTAATATTGCAAAATAACTGTTATCCTGATATTCATCTTGAAAAATAGAATATAAATCAAAAAAATTTTGTCCGAACGACCACCCCTTCACCCGAATATCGGGTCTTAAAATTTGATTGTATACAAATTATTTGTGAATAAATTGTGAATGAATTCTAGTAAATTTTAAACTATGAATAAAATGAACAAGTTTGTCATTCAAATACAAGCATATATTTTCACCTTGTTAATCATACACACTAATAAAATTTACTAAAATTACTCATTTACTCCAATTCATTCAATTTTTATTCACAAATAATTTGTATTCAATCAAACTTTAAGACCAGATATTCGGGTGAAGGAGCGGTCGTTCGGACAAAATTTTTTTTGATTTATATTCTATTTACCAAGATGAATATCAGGGTAACAGTTATTTTACAATATCAGAGGACCAACATAAAGACTTTCCTATTTAGCATTAGTTTAATTGGCTCTCTTAATTAAGCGTTCACAAATACCAGTATATAAAAATTAGAGTTGAGTTCAAATTATTTATTGACAGAAAAAGCCTTAAAATTGATGTTTTATGTGTTTTAAGCAATTTTTGGTCATTATCAAAATACCCCCCCCCCCTCATACCCCCATTAGCTCGGACCAAAATACCCCCCTTGGACCTTTTGCCTCTTGACTGTATATAAAAATTTCTAAATTTACAATTTAGGAATTTTAAAAATATGCTTGTTAAGTAATATATTTAGCTTGGCAATTTTGACTAAATAGTAAATTTTAGAATTAGCTATTTTTTTAATTATATTAAAACAACTAATCTGAATTCTAATCTATAAAGGGAAAATGAAAGGACCATATTATAGATATTTTATAAAAAAGTGACCAAATAAATAGGGTTGGTTATATTATGATTAATTGTGACATAGATAACACACTATGCCCAACCCTAATTTATAATTTTTGAGGATTCTATTTATAGTTTTTGAATATTTTCTTAATAGTGGAAGAAATTTATTTTAATATTTCACTTAAATGATGACTTATCATTGATAAGTCTTTCCTCGTTTAAAAATATTAAATGTATTTAGAATTAATTGAAAATTTAATAGAATTTATTATAAAATATACTTCAGTATAGACTAAAACATTCAATTGAAACAATAAACAATCATGAACTCATTTAAAATCAATAGAGATTTTATAAATTTTATTTAAATATTTTTATGGTACAAACAAATAGAATCATGGATCTTTAATATACTTTTGAGGAATTATTCAAAAAACCGCGGTGACAATACTTTTTGAATGACTAGATAATTATGAAATTTTATTTATTCTTAAGTTCTTGGAAACACTATTTCACAAAAAAGACATTTTGAGGACAACACAACTCTACCAACGCTAACGATAATAGTAACACATTAAACAAGCTTTATTCTAAATAAATATTTATATTTATTTACTATAGATTAAATTAATTATAACATGTATTTATAGTTAAACAATTATAAATAAAATATCGAATTTTAGTAACTTTAATGTCAATTCATTGATGTTTAATTCATTAAATTTGACAGAAACTGATTGCCCGGACCAAAAATGCAAAATTTTCCCTTTACTCTAAAATGCTAGATCTACAGAAAATTGACAACCTACCACTTCCAAGATTTGAAGGCAAAGCGATTACATATACAACAGTTTACTACGTAAATGTAGTGAAAAATATTAGTTATGACTAAATGTCATAATTTTTAAAATTTTATCAATACGTCTCATTCTTTCATTTAATAAATATTTTTTAAATTATCAAAATATCTCTAATAAGTTTAGATAATTAAGTTTGAATTTTCCTATTCCTTATTGTCCATCCTGTAGATATAACTGTATTTACGAAATTCCACTATAAAAATATTTTAATATAAATATATGATATTTAAATCTATATATTTATAACTCTATAAAACACTGATTTTGACATACTTATATATTATATATTATAAAGATGGAATTTTATTTGAGCTAGCTTATAAGCATCAATGACTTTTGATGATATATTATGTTTGGCATGTTATGATGGAATTAACAATAATAAATTGTAGACATTATAATTATAATCAAAAAACAATTTTTAATAGGTGTTTTATGAAATTGAAATATAAATTAATTAAATAATTTGTTTCTCTAATTTTATTAAATTTTAATTTGTTTATTCAATTAATAATAGATTTTTATTCATAATTATCTTTTGTGATCATAAGATGTGTCTCCGTTGTATTAATTTATTATTTTATTTATTTATAATTTATTAAATATAAAGAGTTATTTCCAACTATTCTGTTACCTCCTGAACCCGTTCTAACTCGATTAGGATCATAGATTAAATCAATTGAATAATATGTTCAATATTATTCTGAATTTTCCTCTTTTATTGCCACATTAGATGCTGAAGAATCAGTTTATATTGAAGAAGTAAATGAATTGTTTTAAAAGTAAATGACATATTTGTCTTCACTAATTAATAATTAGTAATTAAAAATGTTTGGTGAAAGCTATAAAATTATTGGAAACCGAAAATAAAACACTAAATAAAGTTCTGGAAATAATTGATGGGATAGAATTGACAATCAATAGAGTTCATGGACAGATTGGGACAGGTGTAATAAACAAATTCAATGATGTAATGTTAAAAAAATACTGGATCAAATCGCATAAGAAAGATTGCGAAAATACTAAATGGCAACAACTCCATTGAATTGGATATTAAACTTTCCCCTCAACAACTTGCTTATTCCAAGTATAGCCCACTCGATAACTGTTCAATTGAACGAAGTTTCTCTAAATTCAAAAATATTTTGACTGACAAAAGACCTAATTTTAAAGAAATAAATTTAAAATATTATTTTGTTATTCAATGTAATGCCTAATATTGTTGTGGTTTGGATCCATAAGAGCAAAGCCAAAGGAATCGTTTTTATTGATTGCATTATTATAAGACAAATAATTATTTAAGTAATAATTCCAAAAAAATTTTTGTATTTCAAAAGTTGATTTAAATTTTAGATTAATTATTCTTTGTGACAATTTTTATGCAAAATACCTTGGTACTTTAGTTTAAGTGCATTTAATAATAATACTTTAGGGCGACGAATGTCAATTCTTGAACATTTTAAATTTGTTATATAAACAAAATGTTCAAAAATCAAAAGTATATCTTGATGAATATATAAAGGAATATGCTCAATTTTTCAATAAATATTGTCGTAAAATCTAAATAATTATTAATTTTTTTTATGAATTTTTTTCATTCAGGTTTAATAAATTTGAAATAATCCCTAAATTATATACTTTTGGACATTTCTGTATATAATATATGAATTGATATATTAATTATATATAAATTATATATAAATATTTATATGTTTAAATATCTATTTAGGTGGCCAATTAAGCCCATACACAATTGTCGTAATTTGAGGAATATTATATGAGATGTATTTTTTAATTTTAATCCTTTTTTTGCACAAACTTATATCAGTTATTAAAAAGATAATTTATATAACCTTATAATTAGTAAAACCTTACTTTAGTAAGTGTTAAAATTAAGTATAAACTTATTAAAACTAATTTGAATATTATTTACATTCACTTCTTTACACAAATATTATTCATATACAGGGTGGAAAGTAAATGCTAATCCGCTCCTAGAGAGGGCACCAAATAGAATATGAATATTGGCAATAATTACAAGAAAATCTCATTTGTATTACTAAACATTTATTACATTAAAAATCAAATAAAATAATAATAATAAAAATAATAATTAATATTGAAAATTAAATTGGTTTATTTTTTAAATGTTCAAACTGATGTCCATTTCCCGCAATTATCATCCATAAACGATTCTTCCAATTTTCTTTGACATTTATTAACATTTCTGTAGTAATTGAAGCGGCAACTTTGCAAAAGGCAGCTTTGAGTTCTCCTATATTTTTTAAAGGAGATTTATATACTTCGTCTCGAATATAGCCCTAAAAAATGTAATCGAGCGGGGTAATATCCGGACAACGTGGAGGCCATTCCTTATATCCTTTTGATTCTTGAAACTTTTCGGCTCCACGTCCTATCCAGCGTTGAGGCCATTTTGAGAATAAATATTCTCTAACTTCATTTTTGAAATGGGAAGGAGCGCCGTCCAGTTGAAAATTAGCTCTAATTTTATGAATCATAATTTATACAAGTTATATTTAAAACTGATTATTGCAATATATGAGAGAATTTAAGCTTTTAACAAGGGTATAATATTATAAAGATGGGTCATTATCTCAAATAGCTCTCATAATAGTTTTTTCCTATGATCAAGATTATTAATTCAGATGTTAGGTTTAGTTCATAGAAGCAAGTTAAGTTTATATCAAGTAAAGTATTAAAATTAACAGGAGTGATTTATAAATGAAAATTCAAGAAAATACTTAATTCCCACAAATATATAAAATATAGTAGGTTAAAATTAAAAGTAAACAATGATTTCGGCACCGGTTTAGTATATGGCCCGCGCCTTAGGTATGCGTGTCATATATCTTTGGAAAGCTTAGGAGGAGAGGAGTTTATATTTTCAATATGAAATGTCTGTAGCCAATGGTTTAAAAGTTAGAAGAT
>JAQFZM010003383.1:0-11203 GCA_034695785.1 Galumna obvia
ATATGACTAATTATACTCATATACATCAGAAAACAGCTTAAAAACGACGTTTTATGCGTTTTTAGAAATTTTTTGGTAATTTATAGTTGAAATCATTGCTTGTTCATATGTTTAAGCGCGCATTTTAAATATTCCTATCTCTAGTTAAGGCTTAAAATAAAAAATAAAATAAAAGATAATCTCATACTTAATGTTGAGGTCTTCGCAATCGTTTTGTAGTTTATTGTCCTCTAATTGAAGTCTTGCCTTATCTTTGACCGTATTATCGAGAAGACGTCTGGCGTCCGACAATTCCTTCTTATAGAGTGTCTTAATTGAGACGACCTCTTGATTTGAAGTTTGGTGAGTCGACTGAACTTGAAGTGTGAGCCCACTGTTCTCGACCTCCAAATGTCTGACTTTTTCAATATAATTTGCCAAACGATCGTTAAGTTCTTGCATTTCATTCTTCTCCTGAAGACGTGACAGTCGAGAAAGACTAATAGGTCTTTCACTGGAAATGTCTTCTCCAGTGGCCGAACTCGTAATAGAAGTGGAATTAGAAGAAGTGGTGGCCGTCTTTTTATGTGATTTTGTCTTCATTTCACACAAACACTTGCTTTGGATTAATTAAAAACTTAAAGAAATGTAAAATTTATTAAATGTTTAAACAATTAAAATATTTAAACGATTCAATCAATTATTTGAGACAATGTTATCATTGACTGACAAATCAATTATTAAATGTTTTGTTTTAAATACTAGTTTGGCCGACACTCACTTTGATTGCAATGTTGTTTCAATGTTATCAAATAAAATTTAATAAAACTTATAATAATATTTTTTGTAATAAATAATAACTTTGAAATTTAAAATTCAATTATCTCTGACTTTAAAATATAAAATTTTAGCACAGAATGAGAAATAAGTAAATTAAAGTAAATAAATTAAATATAAAAATAAAGTCTTAAGTTTATATAAATGCTTAAACAATTAGTGGGAACCCTGGCTTTAAGCCGTAAAGTGTGAGGTCCAGTGAAAGAGCGGTCATTTGATACAAAGGATGTTATAAATTAGAGTTAATCTGTGATTCATATATTTATTTATATTTTGTAAAACTTCTACATCAACCTACCTATTTATCCCTTTTTAAAGAGGGGAGAGTACCTGACTTTCGACTCAGGGGGAGGGTATTTTGAAATACAACCCCCCCCACCCCATTTAGCCATCAATGATATAACTAATTTTAGATTTATTTAACTTATAATAATACAATTAAGTAACTTTTTAAACAAAAAATGTTTAAAATTAAAAAATAAGAATTAATTATTACTCTCATAAAGAATATGTCTTGTTACAATTATTTTATTTTATCAAATATTTATTTGTTTTATAAGTTCAATGAGTTAAATATAACATTTTTATTCATTTTTGTTTATTTTTATTCTAAAAATATTAATCAAGGGTAAATTCTACACCCACGCTAAAAATATTGGTTAAATTAGTTTTGTTTTATTATATAAAGAATTTAAATAATAATTTAATTGAAAACATTTTTTAATGGAAAAATGAAAACAATTAAAATATTTAAGAAAAGGTGAGTTAAAAGAAAGATTTGGCCATTAGGTTATCATAATTGGCGAATAAGGATGTGCAAGATGGTGCATAATAATAGAATTGCAGTGATGCTATCAGAATTAATAATTTGAAGATCAATTAGCTTTTTGGCCTTGCTTATTTTTGCTACAAAATTATTAATAATTAGTTGGACTCTTAATTGTTGGAATTAATCTTTTTTCCTTAATCTGATGTCACCCCCGTTGACATATCCTTCTGTTGAGTCATCATCACTAAGATTATCAAAATTTCTGATATTTGACCAAGATCTCCTTCTAGAGGGAACCCATCTTCTATAGGGAGACTCTTCATAGTAGTCATAATCCATTCCATAATATCTGTTGTCATCTAAATAATAGTCATCCCTTCCTTGTGAAGGCTTCCCATAACCCCCTCTTCCTTGATATGTTCCATAACCCTCGTTATATCTTAGGTTAGAGTCACCAAAACCACTTTCTTCATAATGAGGTCTATTATAACCTCTTCGATAACCATTAGAATCGCATTTATCTAAATAAGAAACTTAATTAGGTTTCTATTATTGTTACAAGGTAAATGTTACCAATAATAGCTAAACCCAAGATAACTATTTGAATAGTTAATTTATTCGTCATTTTTTCCAAATATGTTTTAATTAATTAATTTTTTGTGTTTTAGTGCTAAATTTGAATCTTTCCGTAAGAATAATCTAAGGACTAAAAAGTGTTCTATCAAGTTTAATATATTAGTGGAATTAATTTTGACTAATCTTGCATTTAAATGTCTATCCCCTAAGTATGTACACTGGTTATGTATTAAGGATCTTTTTTCAATATTTTAAAATATTATTCGAAACTATTATTATTTTTATTTATTATTTTGTTTAAGAATATTTTTCAAATAATTTAGGAATATTCTCTGCAAGTAAATTTAGTTTATCTTGAAAGTTTATTTGATATTTGGTTAAAAACTATTTATTTTATTCATTTTTCATAGTTTATTGAATATTAAAAAATATTTATTAATGTGTAATGTATTGAAAGGTAGACTTAAGGTTTATTAAACTTTTAATAATACAATTAAATAACTTTTTAAATAACAAATGTTTAAAATTATAAAAAATAATTAATTATTACTCCAATAAAGAAAATTATCTTGCCAAAATTATTCAATTCTATAGGGTTGCTGAACTAATAGAACATTTAACTAATCATTGAACTAATAGAACAAATACATTACCGCAAAAACTTGATTTATTTGTTCTGTTAGTTCAATGATTTAATATCAAAACAATGTTACAACATAACCGTGTATGTTAACAAGTGCTCATGGTCTTTTTGTGGCTTTTTTAAGAATTATCTATAAACATTTTATAACTATATTTTATGATAATTAAAAAAAATTAAACAAGAGGTATGATTATTTATAATTTATCAATTACTATTAAAAGAAATAGATAAATTTCAACAAGATAATTAAATTCACCTAGAATTTTTTTCCCTATTATTGGGGCATTAATTGAGTAAAAACCTAAGTATGTGTTCACTCTTATAGATAAACCCAAAAGTATATTAATTTTAAGTTGCAGTTTTTAAAACTATTTAAATAATTTCAAAACCAACTCTTGTGATGAAACCCAACATTTTCGTTCTCTATTTTAAAGATATCAGAATTGTGTGTATAATTAACTTGGTCTCTATATAAAAATTCTAAATAATATTTTTTTATTCACATAATCTAGCAAATTTTAAAATAAGTTCATATTTTAAAAATATTATTTAAAATTAAGCAAAAAAAATTCTATTAAAATATTAATTTTTTTAATAGTTTTTTAACCTTTAAAAGTAAAAATAATGATAATTATTAAAGTAATGCCTAGAACAATTATTTAAACTCTTATCCTGAGACACTTAAGGGTTCACCATCAAGTCCAGTATAAGATGTTTTAGCTTGCTTATAAGCCTGAAGACTATTACCAAATACAGTGCGAGCATATTCTTCAAGGCTCATAGGTTTTGAATCATCATGGATCTTTTTCTTTTTCTTTATTCTCCTGTTGCCCCTGTCTCCATATCCTTCTGTTGAGTCATCATCATCACTAAGTCCACCATAATACTTGATATTTCTCCAAGATCTCCTTCTAGAGGGGCCCCACTTTTTATAGGGAGACCCTTCATATGAGTCATAATCCCTTCCATTATATCTGTAATCATCCAAATAATATCCATCGCTTCCTTGTGAAGGCCTCCCATAACCCCCTCTTCCTTGATATGTTCCATAACGCTGGTTATATCCTAGGTTAGAGTCACCAAAACCACTTTCTTCATAATAAGGTCTATAATGATCTCTTCGATAGCCATAAGAATCGCAATTATCTAAAAAAGAAACTTAATTAGATTTTTCTTATTGTTACAAGGTAAATGTTAGTAACAATGTTACCAATAATAGCTAAACCCAAGATAACTATTTGAATAATAAATGTATTCCTCATTTTTTTCCAAATATGTTTTAATTAATTAAATTTTTCTGTATTTTAGCGCTAAATTTGAATTTTTTCATCATAAGGATATTTTAAAGATTAAATAGTGTCCTATCAAGTTTAATATAAGAGCAGAATTAATTTTAACTGATCTTGCATTTAAACGTATGTCCCCTGGGTATGTACACCGATCACGCATTAAGAATCATTTTCCCAATATTTTAAAATGTTATTCAAAACTATTGTTTTTATTTATTATTTAGTTTTAGAACATTTATCAACAATTTTTGGAATATTCTATTCAATTAAAGTATATTACCTTGTAAATTTATTGGATTTTGGTTAAAAACTATATTTTTATTCGTTTTTAATAGTTTATTGAATTTTAAATTTTTTTTTTCATTGATGTGTATAGTATTGAAAGATAGAACTCATTTAAGATTTATTAAACTATTAATAACACAATTAAATAAGTTTTTAAATAACAATTGTTTAAAATTATAAAAATAATTACTAATTATTGATCTCATAAAGAATATTATCTTGCTAAAATTATTCTATTCTATTAACTTCATAGTATTAAGTATTTATTTGTTCTATTAGTTCAATGATTTAAAAATCATATTTTCATTCATAATTGTTGTTTATTTTTATTCTAAACATAATAACCAAGGGTATTTCACAAATTCTACACCCACGCTAAAAATATTGGTTAAATTTGTTTTGTTTTATTACTATTTTTGTTTTATAAAGAATTTAAACAATAATTTAATTGAAAACATTTTTTAATGAAAAAACTAAAATAATTAAAGCGTTTAAGAAAAGGTGAGCTAAAAGAAAGGGCTATTAATGTTATCATAATTGGCGAATAAGGATGAGCAAGGGGGTGTATAATAATATAATTGTATTGATGTTATCAAAATGATTTATTTGAAGATTAGGTAATTAGTATTTTGACCTTGCTTGTTTTTGTCTCAAAAATATGACTAATTTGTTGGAAAACAATTATTTAATTTTCGCAAAACGTTTGTAACAAATGTTTCTAATTTTCTAATTTTCTTTTTTATCTCTTAAACCAAGGTGTTTCATTTGATTATCATGTATAATTATTAGTAATTTAATGTTAATTATCAAAACAATGTTACAACATAATAGTGTATGTTCACAAGTGCTCAAGGTAATTTTGTGGCTCTTTCAGGATCATCTATAAACATTTTATAACTAGATTTTATGATAATTTAAAAGATTTAACAAGGGGCTTATTAAATTACATAAATTATAATTTATCAAGCAAACAATTACTATTAAAATTTATAGGCTAAATTTAACAAGTTAATTATACTTTCCTAGATACTCAAATAATAAAGGTTTTAATTTTTTCCTATTATTGTGTTATTAATTAACTAAACTAAAAGTCAACTTTTGTGTTGAAAACCCATATTTTATGTTCACTTTTTTTTGTATAAATCTAAAGGTTTAGTGATTTTAAGTTAGAGTTTATTAAATTAATTAATCTATCAGAATTCAGTGTATATTTATATAATTAACTTGGTCTCTATATATAAATCATAAATAATAATTTTTCTATGCACATAATCTAGCACATTTAAAATAAATTCATATTTAAAAATATTATATAAAATTAAACAAAAAAAAGTAATTCTATTAAAAACATTAAAAAAATTTATAGTTTTTTAACCTTTAAAAGTGAAAATAATGATAATCATTAAAATAATGCTCAGAGCAAATATTAGTAGTTTAATGTTGCATGCTAATTACATGGTAATCTTAATGTTAACATAATTGTTATAACTTATAAGTGTTGTTCATTAAAAGACAAATAAAAAACATATTTTTCTCATTAGAAGACAATTGTCTGCAAAACTTGAACTCTAAAAGCGATGAACCGTTCAATTGAAAGGTGTTTTCCAAACGAATGTCAATAAAACAGTGAAAGTTTTCTCAACTTTTTAACAAATAATTAAGACATTGATATCTGTCTGCCTTCTGAACAGTTGAATGCACTCTAAACTCATCACTGATTTCCGTTTCTATTCTTGTTTTTGAAAGATTCAATTCAACCGTAAAAATGATTAGAAATTTTGTTTAATTATTTTTCGTCTAAAAGTACTGTCAGTTTCGAAGAGAGCTCAGGGAAAGTCAGTCGTTCCCTTATTCTTGTGATGTATTCTCAAAAGATCTTGGTACTTTTATTTGGCTTATTCTTTAATATTAAATGCGAGGATGAGATTAACATAACTGATATTGTTAAAACTGGTAAGCTTGCTAATTTTTAATTTTAGAACTTTCTTGTCTATCATTGATAAACCAAAATTTTAGCCTTGATAATTTTGATTTGATGATTAATTTTCATGTTAAAAAGTATTAAAAATTAACATGTTAATAATATTGACATTTTTGATTCCTTTTGAATAAAAATATTAGTAAAATAAAGTCAAACATTATTTGATACATAATTTACAGTTTTTTGAAATATTTTTATAAATTTTATTAAAAAAAATCATATTTAAGATAATTTTATTTTAAATATAGCAAGTTAATATAATTAGTCTATTAGAAATAAAAATACCTTGCAGATTATGGCCAAATTGAAGTGTTGGAGAATGGGAACAATGATAATATCGTGGAATTTTTATGGAAAGTTAATGACTTTTGGCAATTGGTCAGCACTGAACAGGAAATTGTGTTCTCCACTCGTTTTTATACGACGAGACCCGGTTATAGACTTCAATTGATGCTCACACCAAACACAACATACTCTGATGGCCAGGGCTACCTTGGTACTTTCTTTAGACTGGTTACAGGCATTTATGACCAACAAATGGAATGGCCCTATAAAATGAAGACTGTGCTCACTGTTGTACAGCACAGCCGTCAGAACAATAGGAGCACTGGTCGTAGCGATTATCTTAAGCCGGCAGAAGGACAGGCATTTACTGTTGTGCCAAACACTGATCCCTGTCGTCTCAGGTCGGCATTTCTGCGTCCGTCCTCCGATCAGGACGTAAACCCTAACCCCGACGGGTGTGGAAACCGACGCCATTTAGCGCTCAATATATTAGACCAAAATCGGGAAAAATATTTCAAAAATAATACGCTTTGGATAAAACTAACGATACTTTTGTCAGACTATGGAACCGGACATAAGACGGCACAGCTATCCATGAAATACAATCAATTAGTTTCGTACTACGAGTGGACTATCCCTGACTTTATGCGGGCACAGAATGATAGCTTAGTTGAGGACAAGTTGGCGGTACTCTCCAGCGAACCATTTTATACCCATAAAAATGGATATTTAATGCAAATGTTTTTAACACTTTTGCCAAAAAGAAAGGCATTCGCCGTTTCCTTGGCTTTGGCTCAGGGTGATTATGATCGGTTAGTCAATTTTCTATTATTTTTTGATTATGTGTTCATGGTCAATTCAATTGTTACCAAGTAAGATAACAATCTCTAATCTATATCCCTCTCCAATAAAATGATTTAATTAATTAATTTCTTAATTAAATTATTTTAATTAATAATAAAAAGATAAAAACCAGTATTTAATTAATGATTTATCAGAAAAAGTTATTCAAATGAATTGTTATCACATTTTTAATGATTTCAAAAAGAATTCACATTTAGTGTAGAAATTTGTGTTTATTTAATAGTCGTATAATTTTAAAAAATGTGCTAATTTAACATTTTATTGAGCAAGGACTAATTTTTGATAAAATTGAGATAATAAATATACAAGATAAAACACTAATAATTTTTGAAATAATTATTGCAAGAACACATTAAACAAGCTTGCTAAACTATTAACAGATACCTGCAATGGCCGTTCCCATACAAATTCCAAGTGGCGATTGTAGACCAGAGTCCGGGCTATTGGAGGAGAGACTATTCTATACAAATGCATCCGTCGACCACTGAATGCGGTTCTGACCCATTCTTTCAGCCAACAAATTATCCGGACTTTTGTTTTATAACCGTTCAGTCAATAGAATTATTAACTTTAACTCATTATAACTTTATTTATAACAACACTTTGAAGATCAGTTTCCTCACAAAATTGGCCCGACTCTCATCCAGGAAGACTGCCTCACTCACTATGGAAGATAACAGACTCATTGCTGAATATAACTGGCTCATTCCAGCCATCAGTGGAAGACTAGAGAAGTTTGACCTTGTTACTGATAAGCCAAGAATTCTTGCAAGTGAAGAGTTTTACACTAATGGTCAAGGTTAGTCTATTAATTGATTAAATATCTTATTAGCTTGATGATTTACCTAGTTTGATTCACCTTGTTTTATTTTCATCTTGTTCTTAATATTATATTCAAAATTTAATTAAATACTTGGCATGAGCAAGATGTATCCCAATTTAATCATGTATATTATATTTACAGGTTATCTGTGCCAGATAATTTTAAGTGTGAACCGGTCCGAAACAAATGACTTTTCGTTTGATCTGGAAATGTCACTCATTGAAGGAGAGTACGATTCTGTGCTCGAGTGGCCCTTCAATAAGACCTATGAGTTGGCACTCATTAGACAGACCACCGCTGAGCACAACAAAACTGAGTTCAGAACTACTGTCGTTCCTAAACAAAGTTTGTGTAGTCGGAGCTCATTCCAGAAGCCAATTGAGCGAAACCCTCCCTGCGGTCAGAAGAGCTCCTTTTCTTACAATAGAATCAGTCGATACCAGGATTTCCTCAAATCAGGCAGTCTTTTGGTTAGGGCTCGGGTTTGGCTCAATTAATGTTCAGTACAAAACTTTTAGCACAATTCTAATTAGAAATGATGAATCTTGGTTAAAATGTTACAACATATGGATAAGCATAATTCTGCTTGATGATATTTGGTGATATCAGGGACTATTTATTACTTTTTAATGGATTAATTAATTTTTAACAAAAGCTGTAATTCTTTTTTAATAAAAAAAATATTTTAAATACAAAAATAAAGCACAGAATTACACACAGAATAAGAGCTAATAATTAACTAATAAATGATTTTTTTTATGAGTTTTTGGATGAAAAGCTTTTTGTGTAGAAACTATTGAACACTTTTTGGGCAGTTATTCTTCAGGAAAAGTGATTTTAAAGTGAGGCTATTATCATGTGTTTACCATTTGCCACCCCATCCGCCGCCATAACTTCCTCGATAACTGCTGCCCCATCCGCCATATCCACCTCCAAGACCACCATATCCTGATCCATAACCGCTTTTACCTCCCCATCCACCATAACCACCACCAAGTCCGCTCAGTCCACCCCATCCACCGTATCCACCACCACCAATTCCACTATAACCTCCATAACCTCCTTTGCCACCCCATCCACCGGTTCTGTAACCGGATCCGCTGCCACCCCATCCTCCGGATCCGCTGCCACCCCAACCGCTATATCCACGGTTACCCCATCCTGAGTTCCAGCCGCCATATCCGCCTTTACCACCATAGCCAGAGCTAATGATTCCGCCACTGCCATAACCTCCATTACCACCATAACCCCATCCACCATAGCCACGATTGCTCAAACCAGAGCCCCATCCGCCTGAGCCGCCCCAACCGCCTTTTCCGCCCCATCCAGAGCCACCCCAACCAGAACCACCCGATCCTCGTCCTCCCCATCCGCTGCCACCCCATCCACCACTCCATCCGCCAGATCCTCCGCTATATCCACCATATCCACCACAATGAACTAGGGCAACCATTGCCAATAAACCTGATGCGAGCTAAATGAATAAAAGCATTTTAAGTTCAAAAGTTACCATGTTCAAATAAAATATTATAAAAGCTTTTCTAATTACCAATAATTTCATCTTAAATAGTGTTAGAATTGACGGCAAAATTAGTGTTTGAAAATGTGTTAAATAGTTATTCTGTTCGGCACTAAAACAGAGACAATAATTCTGGAGAACAAAAGACTCGCACTTTATATACCTCTCAATCGATTCAGAGAAAGAATGAGAGGAATTACTGAAAAATTATGAAAAGTCGTTGTGACTGTCCTTCAATTGAGTGGAAGAGTAAAACAATTTGTAATGAAAGAGAAGAAGAAAAAGAAACTAGTTAAAAATAATTCGATTGCATACAGAGATGGATGTGTTCGAGGTCTTTCTTTCGATTTAAACAATTTAAAGATAAGATCTTTAGATTTGTGCTCAGAATAAATTAATTTCACTATATTTTAATTGCTCTCAAATGTTTTTTCTTTGAGGTAAGCAAGGTAGTATAAAAAAATAATTATCTTAAAAATTTGCATGATGATATTTACTCTATTTACTTTACAATAAATATTTTAATTACCTTGCATAAAATTTTTAGCTAGATAAATATTTTACCTAGCCTTTATTAAAAATGAAAATTTCACTTGGTTATATTAAGTTAGCTTGCTTCTTATTTTATTAAAATGAAAAAAAAGATTAATCACCAAGGAAAAGTGAAGACAAGTGACCTTTTTTATAATTCATATTCAATTTACAAAACTTTAATAACTTTTTTTTATTCAATCGGATCTGTTTTTTTATTTAAAAGATGAGCAAGGTTATCTTAATTGCAGCAATTAGCTCTTGTAATTAATCATCCTGGATGAGTGTTTATGGCCAATTGATGATTCAACTATTATAAATCACAATTTGGAGAAGACTACCTTGGCCATCATTGATGTCAACTCCGATAAACTTAATCTTTTTTATTGTTTGATATCACCTTCTCTTAAACCCATAAATCATTTGCATATCTCAGCAGAAAATGTGCTGTTTTTGTGGGAATTCCTATTCTTATATTTAAACCAATGGCTGCTAATTGTTCCAATTGTTTCCATGCTAATTTAAGTAAACAAGTTTAATTTGTATGTAGGCGTTGGTGGTGTGCGGTGTAAACAATAATTGTTTCTATTATTTATGGGTTTTAAATAATTAAGAAAAAGTAATTATGTCTTAAATCGTCGATTTAGTCATTGAATTGAAAGAGGATTACATTTCATTCAAATCTTTTCTATAAAATATTAATAAATCATTGAATGAATAAATAATTAAATATTTAAGTAATGATTGTTAAGGAATGCAATTATAAGCCTTACTTCTCCTTATCCTCTCTCTCTCTCTCTCTCTCTCTCTCTCTCTCTCTCT
>JAQFZM010003384.1:0-11193 GCA_034695785.1 Galumna obvia
ATGTCAAAATAATTTTACACATACTTTTTAGCAAGCTATTTTGCATATATTTTAGCCTATAGAAATTCCGATTGATGTCTATATCTTGTATCATTACTACCAATTCATATAATTAATGTGACTCGTCATTAGTAGAGGTGCCCTCAACTTATATCATCCATATATTGTTTAAGTGTCACTAATAGTTTGACGTTAATATTAGCATTAGCATGTTCAAATATACATATAATATGTCACCCATTTGTCAACCTAGATCATTTATGAATAACTTAATTTTAAAACGAATGAACTCATGATTTTGGACCATGCTAAGGTTAATGAGACCTATACTAATGAGTTGTTACTAATGAAGTATGACCAAGAGTGACAATCATGAATTTAAAATGGCTAAAAGTGGTTAAATGTGTATAACTCCGGTCCAAACAATAAATATATGATTAAAACAAAATGAATTCTAATTTTCAATATTATTTCCTGGGTTTAATTTTTACTTTCTTAAATGTTCAAGTGCCTTTTAAAAAATTAATCTATATTATAAGGTTTACAAATTTAAAATTACTTTTTTAAATATTCAATTATTTATTTATTAATAATTTATTTGATTCTTAAAAAAACGATTTTAAATATTATTGAAATCAGTTGTCTTTATTCAAACAACATTCAAGACTCTTGAATGTCAATGATGTCAATTCACATATTGTTTGATAAAGCAAAAGGTAAGCCTCAATTTATTCTTTATTTCAATATTTAAATATTATTTATATTTATTTAATATTATATTAAATAGGTTTATAGAAATAAAATACAATTAAAATATATATAAAAATTTTGAAAATATTGTTTAATAGATTTATTTTGTAGTAATAATAGTTAGGTATTGAAAGTAGAGCGCAGCACAACTCATGGTTAGAAACAAGTGATTTGCGCCGTTCTCTCTATCTCTCTCTTCGGTATAAGTTTGCCATCAAAAGAGCCGTTGATTTTGAGAATAGAGCACAGCATTCATTGGCACACATTCTTTGCCTACTATTAAAGGAACTGATTCTTAATTTTAAATAATTTAATGATTTACTCCCAAATCATTTCAACTTTTCTTCAGAGGAGACAAAACATTCTCACCGACTGTTGCCTCAGTTGTGTTCAGTTCTTGTTCTCAAATGTAATACAAATCATTTCATAATTTATGTCTTCAAACAGTTGTCTCAACAGAATAACCACTTCTGTTGTCTGTAATTAATATTTATATAAAAATTAATTAAAACTATTAAATGAATTATTCTCTGAAAAGTTTGTGCCAATAGTTTCGGTGATTTACAATTTGAGTACTACTTCTCTACTAATCGTAAATCAATCGCTGGAACTGAAAGTCAACGGAAAAACTATTTTAGTTTTATATTAATATTTGATTCAATGTTTTGCATAAATATTTCTTTTGAATAATATTTAGTAATCTTTGAGTTATTGTCTGACATTTCTCTTCATTTCTTATTCAACAGTCATTATGTGAACACTTTTTGTGTCCCACTATTTCTGGTAATGTCTTTGAGATGTGCCCAAACGCTACAAATTTGAACAATAAGACCAAAGATAATGACTGAAGATATGAGACGAAGAATGAACTCTTTGTTCTAACATTTAATCAAAACTTTTGAAACTTTGAAAAGTTGTGATATTTTTTGAGAATTTTCAATACTTTAAAAACAAAACTTAAAAATTTGATGACATTTTGGCTTAAAATGAAGACAACTAAAGGACTGACAGTGAATGCCATCGATGGCTATCAAATTGTTTACATTTTGTTGGTTTACATCTGTTGGTTGGCTTCAGCTGCCGGTGAGTCTGTCCTTCATTTTATTACAACCAAAACATAAAAAGGATTTTTAGTTATATGTCGTCTATAATAAGTGATAAAATAAGTAAAATATCCTTTAATTTAATTATTCATAACTTATCTTCAAATGTCAGAACCGTTCAAAATAATGGCATAAAATACAAAATATTATTAATAAGTGATTAATCGGTCACTTATTAAATCAATTAATAAACACTTAATAATTCTTTAATATTTATAATTATTGTCAAAGATTTGCGAACAAATTGAGTAAATAAATAAATAAACAACCAAGATTAATATTCGTGATAATTGAAGAAAAAAACAAAAATTTTTGATTTTCTAGTTAGTGATGAAAAAATTAATAATATTTAATGCGTGAATACAATATTATATAATACAAAATTATGATTTATATTAATTTTGTATTGAATTAGAAATTGCTTTTCAATTATAATAAAATACTTACTTTACTTATTAAACTAAAAAAGAGTGAAAAATTTCAATAAAAATGTAGTTTTTATAAATAAAAAGACAATTTTTGACACTTAAAAGTAATTAATAGAAACTCAAGTTTTTGTTTGTTTAGAAGTAATGTTTAGATAATAAGAATTTCAATGATTGGTTGCAATTCTTTAACACTCGATTTTAGAGTCGGTTCCAAATATCAGATTTTCTCAAAAAGTAATAGTTTTGATAAAATAGTTTTACAAAAAGAGATTACCCCTAAAAAGTATTTCTTATGAATTAGGAAAAGAGGATAAGATTTACCACTTTTTAATTACTCCGAGTTTTCAATGAAAACTTGTCTCACGAATTCAATTAACGATTCTTTTGATTCCCGATTTCAATGGTTTAGCACTTCTTTTGGATAAATGTCTATTGAATTCAGAGATTACAAAATCCAATCCAAGGAGAGATTAATTCTCTTATCTCTTGGAAAACCACACTTTTTATAAACCCTTTCTATACTTTTTATTCATTAAATTTTATTTTGAAAATTAATTTAATTTATTTTAAAAATATTGAACTGATTTTAATTATTTTAAGATAATATGACATAAATTATAGTTTTATAAATTTTACATAAAAATTGTTTTAAAAAATTATCAAATATTGATAAAACTTTTGTATTAATCAATTGTAGTTTGTTTTGAAAGTATAGCTGACTTCGGATATAATTAGCTTCAGATCAATCATTAGAACCTAATTTCGAGTCTTTTGGTTTGTTAGGGTTATAACTTATAACACATTTGTTGTCTGACGAAAGAGAGTTTTTTTTAGTAAAATTAATTTTGTCATTAATTTCTGAGTTAATTAAAATTAATTACTGTTATGTATGTAAGCATTTGTTTTGTGTTTATATTAAGTAAAACATTAATTCAAAACATAACACATTCTTTGGGTCCGAAAACATTTGTCTGAATTTGTGTTGTCTTTAATGAACATAAAACACTCTTTTTGTGTCTCTTCTCTCAAAGAAATGTTTGGTTTCTCTCAAACGACTGATTTATGAAATGAAAAAATACTGAAAGTCTCCAATGTTTTAACTCATGAAATGTAATGCAAATCCTTTGATTAGAGGCCGGTATTTAATGTTGTCATTTCTTTAACTCAAAAACCATTTTAGAGACGTTTTTCGAATGAATTATTTTTTAATTTTGTTTTTATATCTTATTTTAAAAAATATCCACTTAAGAGAACAGCACTAAACAGTACTCCAAACTTTTTGGAATTACTTTTTTTATTTAAGAGATCTAACATAAACATAAACATAAAACTTTGAAGTGCAAGGTGTTTATAAACATACAAGGTAATATTAAAAATAAAGAATTCAAATTTTTATTTTTTTGGTCCAAAAATGGTAAACTTGTAATTTTATACAAAAATAAAAGAAAATTTGCCTTGTATATTTATATATAAACATTATGGTAAAAGTAAAGTACTTTCAAATGAAAAATGAGCAAGTTCATGTCACTGTTGATGGTTTTTAGGATCGATATCTGAATTGAACATAATTTGATATTTCAATGAAATATTTATGAGTTTCAATATATTTATTCCGAGATTTCGTTTCGGTCTCTAACTATAGTTTTCTTTGATTTATAAAAGAATAAGATTTGAATAAAAATTCCGTCAAAATGTAATTTTAATACCAAAATATTGAACCTAAACTTATATTTCAAATCAGAGAACAAAATCTATTTTCTAAATCTGTTTTCTAATGTATTTAAAAATATTTTTTTGAGCAAAACTTTTCTCTTACTGTGAGATACGTACTGACACTAAATATTGTTTCGCATCAATACTTATCCTCAAAGAATACTCTAATATATAAATATATTGAAAAGTTTGCGGAAAGAAATTCTTGTGTTCTCTCTATTTCTAATATAAAGCCTTAAATAGCGATGAAAAGCAAATCAAATGTTAGACTTTAGTATTTAGAGTTGAAATTTCTAAAGTATTAGACGTCATATCAACTCAAAACTTATTTCACTTCATAGAAATGACAGACTGAGGGTCTCTCCCTTAAGAAAAAGTATTAAAATGTGTTTATTTGAAAACATCATAGAAAATATTTTTGAATATAGTATAGTATTCATCACTTTTTTATATATTTCACAAAATATTTTTGTGTCAATATTTGAACTTAAATTCTAAAATTTAATTCCAAGTTATTTATCTCTGACTAAAACATTCAAATCTTAAGAAAAGGTCGATATTAGATGTAATAACGAATAAATTTGCCTCAAATGTCAAGTATTTAAATCGATGATAATTTCCAATAATTACACGATATTTGTGTCAAACATTGAGTGAAAAAATATTTCCAAAACATTTAAACATAATTTTATTTTCCTTAGAAAGCATTTATGAGAATTTATGAGACAATTTCCCGATGGCTTAATCTTCAGCCACTAATCAATTGTCATTTCAGGTGTTTTTTACTACTGAGTCAATGATAGACTCTTTACTGTAAAGAGTATTCGGATTTATTTCCTATAATATAATTGATTTATTTGGGTATTAAGTCTTTGATATACTTTTGTTGGTTTTAATTTCGTAAATTAAAAAATTTAGGTTTAATTCAAACTATTGTTTCAATTAATAGTATTAAAACAAAACAATAGTATTTAAAACAAAAGTTAAAACATTTTATTTGTAACTAAAAAAAACATATCTTTAGATTAAATGTGATATTAATTCGAGCATAAATGCATTGCATAATGAATGGGTACTTCTCTCTCACAATTTAATTATATATCCATCAAAATCACTCTTTGATAGTGTTGTGAAAATGAAATTTTCCCTCAATTTTATGAATTGGTTTCGAATCAATTTTGAAAATTCTAGTCATAATAAATTTGATTACCGGTTGAGTTGTGATCGAAAATTTTACGCCTCCGATGAGTGATGAGAACACATCTATTTTGAGAAAACTTTTACAGAATTTCGAGGAAAATATTGATTGATTTGATTGTCAGTAATGAAAGATTTGCGTAATATTTCATAATTCAATTTCTGAGTCAACAAAAACTAAAAATGATTTTTAAATCAAAAGAAAGTTTTAAATAAATTGAAGTTTGAATTAAAATAAGAGTCAAATCATTTGTTTAACTGAAGAAAGAGTCGAGAATTGAATATAAGTAACAAATGATTGATCGATATTTAAAGGTTGAAAATATGGTTTCCCTTCTCGTGTCGATAGATATCTCAAACCATAAGCCCTTTGAAAAGTGAGTTAATCAAAGTGTGTGTCTTTCGGGAAATTATGACAATTTTTCCGACCATTAATTCAATTAAAAAAACAGAAACAAAAAACAATTGTTTGAAAACTAAAAATATACTCCAATTAAGAACAGATGCCTTTCAGGGAAATAGAGTTGGAGTGAAAAAAAAGGTTAAAAAGCAAATGAAAAATTGCGGTAAAAACGAAGTGAAAGAAATGTAAAGCCAATGGTTGTTAACACAGAATAAAAGACTAAATGAGAAGTGAATCGATCACTTGCTTTGAGCCCATAGTTGTTATGCTGTGTTTGGGCTTTGGGTATAACTACTGGTCTTCTAAAGCCATTTGCGCTCTCAATCACAACACATTCATTGCTATCTTTTCCGTTAAATCCAATGATTTATTATTAAAAACTTTTCTCCTGTAAAGAGTTCTGTTGTTTTGTTTATGGGATGACGTCTTGTCAACAGAGACATACATTTGACACATGTTCTGAGAGCACAGACATTGAGAAACAGTTCAATGTCTCATAAGAACAAAAGAAAGGCCTTTCCCAAAGTGCAAAAAGTGAGACTTCGGAGCACATCATCTTTTGCTCCACTGAACTAATAAATACATGTTATGTGACTTCAATTTGTTTTCACAATTTCACAGAACCGGCGTTTAAGTGACACTCATTTTATAATATTATTTTTGTTAGAAACTCTTTTTTAATATCAGACAAAAAGTTATCCACAGAAACAGCAAAAAAGTAGAAATTATTACAAAAAATGTTTGCAAAACAATTTTCATTCTCTGTTTTGTTGCTGACACCGCTTGAAATGGATGTCCAATCAATCAAAATGATTGTTGTTTTAGCTCTCTCTCTCTCTCTCCCTCTCTCCCTCCCTCTCTCCCTCCCTCTCCCTCACTCTCATTTCCTCTAATTTTGAGCCCAAATGCCTTCACTCATATGCCATCACTTTTTATACGTTTCATAATATTTCTAATAAAATGGTTTTCTTTTTTTGGGTTCTTTTCATTTTGGAGTAGAAATTGATTATAAAAATTCTTCTCTCTTTCGGACCAAATGTAGCGAAATTATTAGCCCAACAGACGTTTTCTTTGATTATTTGCCATTCGTTTCACTTTCTTTTCAATAGGAGTTTAGACTTATATCCAGAAGAAGAGACAAAAATTTGAGAGAAACCATCAAAAATCCATATAAAAAATAATAACTTGAAATATGTCGGATGTGTTTGCCTTCAAATTGGTTTTCATTAAATTCTCTGAGAATCAAATCCTTAGAACTGAGTGTCTATTCTGTCCAACATTTGCTGTTCTGACAGATGAGGGCTTATATGACACTATTTGGCAACAAATAAGAAAATATCTCAAAAATAATACCCACATCTCAGCAAAGCATCAGAAATAGTGAGACACTACGTGACCAAATCAAATGGACAGTCCTAACACTACTGACATTACAGTTGAAAATACAACTCAAACACAAATACAAGGCATAAGACATAAGACAAAAACAAATGTTTCTAATAATCTGCTCGTTTACTGATGTGTTGCTCTTTCATGTCATATACATATCGTTTATACCTCTTATTGAACAATGAAGTGAAGATTTTTTATCTAATCTTTGCTTATATGAGGTCTCATATATTATGTGTTTTTCCCATAATAACAGTCCACTACTACTACTTATATTCCTTCCATTCCCTCCATTTTCTCTATTGTTTCTCCTTTTTATTCCTTTCTTTCGATGGAATTCCTTTCGATATTATGCTAATCACGAAAAGGAGTTATCAGTGAAAAGAAGTGCCTCAACGATATGTGACAGACTAGTGCTGAGCTGCCAATCGTTTGCTAAATAACTTATTTAATTTCCATTTTTGTTTTATTTTATTTTTTGAGTGTTAGTCCATTTCGTGCTGAGAAAGTCTTAAACTTTTGGTTAACAACTAATTAGCTGTGAATGTGATAGATTGAAGGCATAGTCCTTTTTAATCATATTTAATGTTAATTCTGTTGGGTTTCCACAACTCCTTCAATGCATTAACTCCTAAATGGTTTACTACACGAAAGTTAACACTAAATAATTAGTTGAGACATGTTTTTTGATATTTTCTTGAATAAAATTTAAGGTTCAGATCATAATTCAATGAAACATATGTTTTACAAATATTTTAATTAAGGGTTAATCTTAAAAACATTTTCTAAAGAATTATTAAACAATTTATAAATATTTGATTATTAAAAGTTAATAAATTCTTAAGTCGTGATAAGTTTGAACTTTTGTCCTCAAAAATTTACTTTAAAACAAATGTTAGGGGAGTATAATTATTTGTACTAGGAGAATTTATCAAGGTTTATCTAAAGAAATATTTTTGGTTTTGTAGACTTAAATAGGAGTTCTGAGATCTGAAATTTATGAGTAGGGAAACAGTTGTAAATAGATAAGTTAAGATGAATTGAGTGTATGGCAATTGTCATTAATTGTCAAACATTGAAACTTTCCAAATTGAACTTGGTTATTCCCAGCAGATAGAAACAGACGTGTAATGCAATGAAATATATTAGACGTAATAAATTTTGTGAGACTTCACATAACATTATTTTTTCATTCGTTGCGATAAAATAAACTTAACGTTTGGAGTTTTGTCTGACATATTGACTAAAAAAGTTCTTCACTTTTTTTTGTTCTCATATTTTGAATGTTATAACAAAAAAGAGATCCGCGATAAGAGCCGACACAACAAACGTAAAGACAAAGAGTGAGAGAAAAATATATACATTGGAATCGATACGAATTATTTTGTTTTTTGTTTTCTTCCGCTCGACTTATTTCGTTGGCCGTAAAACAAGAGATATAATACTTGAGAGGAAACAAAAGGAGAGAAAAAATGACTCAAACCTTAACTGCAATACCAGTGGAATGAATGAGATATAGAATAGTGAACTGAATGCCAGTCCCTCTCTTTGCTATCTTTTCCTCTCTTAAAATCCTTTGAAAGACAAAATCTGAACCCCTTATACATTCAGGAATGTATTCCCCATAAGAATTTCAAACACAAAATAAATTGTCTTTGAAAACAGAATATTAGTCTTAAGTGAAAAAACTAAATAAATAACAGAATTTCAGACAAAAAAGAATGAAAATAAAAACTAAATAACTTTTTAACGAAATAACAGAATATTTCAAACAGAAAAGATTCTCATTTATAAGTTTTCAAGAATTTCTTAATCTTTTAAATAATTAATTTACCTTGAAAGGGTTCTCTCCCCTCCCTTTTTCTATGTAATTTTTAATCTTTATAATTTTTATTTTTAATTACACTATTTATATCAATATTGATAATATTGATATATTTTATTTCAATTTTAGTAGTATATCAAACATTATAATTGTTTGCACCTTGCTCATCTCGATTAAATGAAGAGAATTTGAAAGGAAATAGAATTGAATTTCTTTTGACGGGATATAAATTTATTGAAATTAAATTGTTTTTTCTTTCTTTTCATGTCTTCGCCGCAGAATTTTTCTTTTTAAACAAAAATTTGAGTCTTATTTATCGGTTAACCTCCTATAAGAGTGAGCACACATTTCTTGGGCTCACGTAAGTGTTGCCATATTTTATTAATTTCTAATCGAAGACCAAAATTTCTTAAACTTATTCAACGCCTCATTTAAGGTTAAATTTAATGCAAAAAATTAATGATTGAATGTTTTAAAACATTAAACTTTTAGATAAATCATTAAAAGAAAACTATTATATGCAGCGATGAAATTCAGCCAAAGGGGGTGAAATATTTCATTATACTTACTGAATGCACTGAACAAGCTTGTGTATTGACCTAGAACTATTTTCAAATATATCACTACGATTTTCACCTATATTATAACCCTTTTAATAAGTTTTTTTTGCCCACATTAGTATATCAAATAAAAAGTTCACAAATTTATTTTCTTCCCTTACTCATCAAAATAATATTATAAATGAATAAGTTTTATATGCTTACTCATTCCATTTAGATTACGCATGAATTTGGCTGAAAATCTGGCTGAACCTGCAACATTGTATATTAATATATAGCTTAATTAAATTTATTTAAATTAAACAATGAAACTTTTATAAATATAACACTTTTCATTTTCATTTTACATCTTTAAATAAATAAGTAAGTAAAATTAGATATTCAATTAATAGTAGATAAATAATAAAGAGTTATTACTTATAGAAAATAAAATATTTAAATAATTGAAAAACAGTAACATAAATTTTGAAATTAAGTT
This sequence comes from Galumna obvia, assembly GCA_034695785.1. Classification (NCBI taxonomy): domain Eukaryota; kingdom Metazoa; phylum Arthropoda; class Arachnida; order Sarcoptiformes; family Galumnidae; genus Galumna; species Galumna obvia. The sequence goes on from JAQFZM010003384.1 coordinate 9,847, forward strand.
AATTTTGTCAAACTTTATAATTTCTAATTATGGTTTAAAGCGACAAGGCCAAACCCTTTTTTCCCAGGGGGAGGGGTATTAGTTAGAGGTACTTGATTACCAGTATTTTTACCAATATTGTAATTGACCTGGTATTTCTTTTAAAAGTTCTTGACAGTAGTAATCAAGTTCTTGAAATCGTACTGTATTTATTAAAATGAAAAATAAATTTTATGCAAAACACAATTCTTGTAATTAAAATATTATAGAACTATAAAATATATAATGGAGTCTTCTTTTAAAACAACACTTTGTTTGGGTTATGTTTAAAATTAAAATTTGTGTTTGGGTTAAGGGTTGGGTTTGAGTTAAGAGTTGGGTTTGAATTAAGATTTGGGTTTGAGTTAAGAGCGGAATAGTGGTAAACTATTTTTCTGTTTAATAATAAAATATTCTGTGTTTTTAAACAAAAAATTATAATTAATATTTCTACTAATTCATCGTAAAATATTAATGAAATATATAATTTAAAGGATGAAATATCAAAAATTAGCGAAAATTATGTAATGGGTTGTCCATTTATTCCTGTGTATGTCTTCACTTCATCAATACATAAATATTTTGTTAAATATCTGCAAATAATATTAAAAACCAATCAGTTGAAATATTGAAATATTTTTATAAATAAACTTTAATTTTGTAGTAGTATTTCCTTATTAATATCTAATTGTGAAAATATTACCATGGATAATAATAAATTTCTAATAAATATAATCCTTCGCATGGAAATAAAATTCATAGTATATCAAGTATAAATTTATCTTTAATATTAAAAATACTTTTTAAAATTTGCAGTTTAATTTGTTTAATTAAAGTATTGAGAAGTGAATATTCAAACAGAAATCAAATTGTAATTTAACAAAAATATAGTGATTGTGATGAATCGCCTTTAAGGCAAAAGAAAATAACATTATCTTTTGAGGAGTAAATATGGAAACAAAGGTTTTTTTTATATAAACCTTTTATAATTTAGAAGAATATTATTTTTCTAAAATTATAAATTATAAAGAAAATATTTATAATTCATTAAAACAACAAAAAGCAGAAATTGTAGGCTTAGAGCCCATTCATTATATAATATAACTCGTGATTCTGTGCGGAAAGTATTTTTAATGAAATATTAAGAATTTTCAGCACAGACTCAGAATTGTTTACATTATTTCAATCTAAACAGAAATTTTATCCACAAAACTGTTTTTTGGTTAAATACTTAAATCTAAAAATTTATTTTATTTTATTTAATTAAATTATTAATGAATAAGTATTTATTAATTTTGTTTTTTGTTATTAACCAAGTTTATATAAATA
>JAQFZM010003385.1:0-11190 GCA_034695785.1 Galumna obvia
AAGGTAAAAAACATCATAAACGTCAAATAATTACAATTTAATTAAAATATCAGTAATTTTCTGTTGTTTTAATGATACAAAACAATTTTGAGTTACAGTTTAACCTCCTTATAACGAACCTCGATATAGGGAATACCTCGTTATAACGAAGGTACTTTTAGGAAATAAGTAAATATTTACTATAGAAAAGGAACTTTTTATAACGAATGCCTCGTTTTAACGAACAAAAATTTGGTCCCGACCCGTTCGTTATAACGAGGTCACACTGTATTTTACTTTGAATTTGAATTAAGTATTCACTACATGAATTGTCATCATTTTGTAAAAGATGTCTGAAGAGTATTAATAGCACTTAAAGACTTCGATTTAGAGATTATTTTTCTACATTTTGATTGAAATCAATTAAAAAACATTTTACACAAAAATAAAAAATAGGGTTTAATATTTAGTAATTATTTTATCATTAGTTCATACGATCGGTCATTAAATAGCATTGATTTTAGTAGTATTGGTTTCAGTTCTCACTTCATAACAAACATCATTTCATAACATCGGTCTTCATAGGATCGGTATCTAATTAACATTAGTATCTATGGGAATGGGTTTTGGTTTTTAGATTTTGTTCATAAGAAAGATCATTTCATAAGATCGGTACTTCATATGATCGGTCTTTCACTGTATCATTAAGCATTAATTAATTTATTGTTAAAATTCTTTTTATATTAATTATTAATTAGTATTATAAAATTTTTAATTAATATTAAAAATGTAATTGAAAATAAGTCTGAAATGAGGCAGAGAATTTATAATAAAAAATTGAGGGTTAACCTTCAGGGTTAACTCTTTGACTCAGGGTTAAGGTTAAAGTCAAAGAAATTTTTAACCCTCAGGGTTAAGGGTTAAAGGGTTTTTTGACCTTTTAACCTTTTGGACATCACTAGTAATTTGGAACCTATTTTATTATATAAAATTTAAAAAAATTGATAAAATAGCACAATCTTGAGCTTGGTAAAAAGTATTTTTGTTTATTATAAAATAATAAAATTAATTTATAAATTTGAAAAAATAATGAAAATTTGAATTTATTTTTTAGTCTAATTTATCACAGCTATATTTATTAATTCACAGGATTATTTTTAAAAATTAGTTACAGTATGAATGAATGTGATAGAATGAACAATGTTACTAAAAAATTACATATTAAACTTAATTATTTAAATTTATAAATCATAAAAAGCCGTGAATTTAGACAAAAAGGTGATTACATGTATTATTCATAATATAAATTATTAATTATTTTTGCACACTTTAAAAATATTTTTTCTTAAGAATCAAATGTAAACTTTATTTAATGAATATCTTAATATAACTTTTGTTATATTCTTCTTCTATTCATTCATTAATTTGTTGGGAAACAAAAATTATATTATTAAAAAACTAATGTCCAAACGCTGACTACAATTTTAAAGACATTCATTGGTATATATTTAAAATGCGAAATTACAATCAAGATTATGATAAAAAGTTTTTTAAAATGCTTTCCTCTAATCAAAAATTAAACAGGCTTATGATAAAACTAATTGGTAAGCTCTTATTTTTTTAAAAAAAATATTCATAATGACTAAATTCAATTTAGCTAGGTAAATGATACTTTATATAATTTTTTCAGAATTATTAGTAATTTTGATAACAAAACACATATTTCCAGTAATTTTAGTAATAAACAAATATTAAATTAGTTTGTTTTTATAAATAAAATATCCAATATTTAATTAATGTTTTTAAAATAATATTTTTTTAAATAATTTAAATATTTATAAATGAATATAAATTTGTTAGGCTATAATTTTTACATAAATTATTTTAAAATATTTCCAATTTATTAAATAAACTTTAATGGTACAATTTTGATAATATTTTTAAATCTAATTATTTAAAAATAAGTTTAAATAAAAAGTCTTATAATATTTTAAACACAGAGAGTTTTTTAACACTAGGATTACGAACATGGTAATAATTACCAGTTAGTTTAAAGATTTCTAATTACAATTAAACCATGTTATTTATAGATCCAGTTTTTCATGACTTTTATCCTAGATTATTCCTTGATATGAAAATTCAAAAATAATTCAAATTTAATTACCCCATTTTAATTTATCATATAATTTGTGAAGTCATTTTAAATAAAATTATAGTAAACAAAATATTATTCATTAAAAATTAAAAATTACTGTTTGTAATAATTGTTTCAAATAAATTGATTTTTGATTTCACCATGCTCCTATTCATGAATTTACTAGATAATTTGTTCAATGATCTTAAAATAAATTCAACTTGATAATAATATTCGATTTTCACTAATTTTTCAAACTTAAATTGAGACTGGTAATTTTTACCATGTCAGTAATTTACGTCGATTTTTTATGTTAGTAATCCTAGTGTTAAAAAGTGTACCTGGAGATATGAGACATATCATTTTAAATATTTCAAGGATTACATTTATAATTGAAAAATATTATATATACACATTGTTTAAACACTAATAGCCTAAAAGACCTTGGCAAAAAATATTAAAAAATTGAATTAGTAGTAATAAATTTCCACACAGGATCATAGGGTGAGATAAAATCCTTAGAATTATGGTAAAACAATACAAGTTCATATAGAGACAGACAAACGGAAAGGTTGTAAATAATTGTTATATAGTGATGCTGAATCTATACTACTATCCCAGTCCTTATACTTTACAAATTCTGTCATAATAAAAATAATGATTAATATCAATCAATATGACTTCACAACACAGAATTGAAGTGTGATCCTTAATGAATGGTAGAAACCCATCAAATATATCCTACCAGAGAGAAAGCAGGTGCCGAACCATCAGCTCGGATTCATAGATTTATATCTTTTCTCTAAAATAATATTTTCTTTTCATCCCAAATACTCATAACATAAACTCATAAAATAGTAAATAAGAAACGCTATAATCAAACAAATTATTCTATAAATGGTAAACCATTAGATGAGACCCTCACTTATGTCCAAGAAACTATTGATAAAAACAATTTTATCTTTAAATAATAATAGGCTGAGGTACAAGAACTGAGGATACATCGGAAAAACTGACAAAATCTTTACAAACCATCTCTGCTTTGAAGGCAACGATTAGCAGTTCCAATGTTTGTATATCTAATGGGAAGAGAAGGGACCACATGACTGAAAATTTGTTTCATTATAGAGCAGATCTGATTTCAGAAAATAAAAATTGAAGCCAAACTAAAAAACAATAAAGTACAGATTCTTCAGAAAAACCATGTTTATACTTTAATCATTGTTCTGAAACATATGAATTTTCAATCTCTTATCAATTTTAAAATTCAGAGTTTACCTAGTATTTAACTTTGAATGTCATGGGTCAAAGTTTTATCGATAATAATGGCAGTCATATAATATATTAGAAATTAGTGAAACTTTATATATTAATCTTTTATTCATTTTAAATAAAATTTTTATATTGATATTTAGTCATTTGACTAATAAATGAAATTTTGAAATTAATAGATAAGCTTAAGAGTAAGGGATAAATTTGCTATGAATTAAGTTCAAACATGGTCTAATTGAAGCCTCTGTACATTGTGGTTTGAAGGAAAATATTTAGTTGATCTACCATGAATATTTTAGTAGAATTTGATAAGGTAGCAATCGATGACAATTCAACAGAAGCACTGACTGTGTGTTCAGAAGTTAATGATAATAAAAAACTATTCATTCGTTTTAAACTCTTTTAAAATATACTTTTTATTTTCTCATGTATTCAAATGTAAACACTATTTAATTAATATCTGGGACCTTTTGTTGGACATATTATCGATTCATTCATTCATTTGTTGTGAAAAAAAGTTATTTTAAAGAAAAACTAATGCCCTAAACCTGACTAATATTTTAAAGAATATGAGCGATATTCAATTGAAAAATACAAGATGATAACCAAGATGATAATAAAATGTTTTTAATAAATATTTTATATGAATTAATTACCAGGATTATTTTTCGGTAGATTTTTATTTTGTTTTTAAAATAAATTCACATTGTTTAATTTAAAAATAAGCTAATAGTATAATATATTTTATAAAATGTTTTAAATGTGGTATTTATTTTCTTAACAAAACTAGTTTAAGGTACCAATTAAAATATATTAAGCAAATAATAAAATAACTTATATTAATAAATAAAATATACAATATTATATAAATGTTTTGTAAATTTGTTAGATTATAATTTTTGTATAAATTATTTAAAAATATACTTAAATTAACAAATAATTTTTAAAGGGTGTGGGGAACGTTTTCTTTTTAATCCCTGTTTAAGAAAAAAATTTATATAATTAGAATATGGTATTAAAAATATATTTATGAAAAAATAAGTTTATTAAATTAATATTAATTAAAATTTTTTAAAATAATTTAATTTTTGAATATAAATGTTTGTTAAACTGTATATTGGTTCGAATTCGATTAATTTTCTATCCCAGTTAAAGATGATTATAAATTATAAAATCTTATTTAAAAATATATTATTTAAAAAATATGCTTATAAAATAAATAGTAATAAAAAAACATAAATCAAAATTTCTCTAAAAAATTTATTTTATTTGTAATAAATGTTTTCTAATCTGTAAACTTAATATCATTTATTTAAAAAAATTTCAAAAAAAAATACCTTAGACACCAGTACTATTTATTATTATTTTTCCTAATTATTTCTGATAATTATTATTTCAAATCTAATTATTATAAATGAGTTTTATAAAGTAAAATCTAACAAAATACTAATAGTTTTAATAAATTTATTAAAAAGTTTTTCATTATAAGCATAGATGGCTAATGGGGGGGGGATAGTATTTCAAAATATCTCCCTGAGACGAAAAATCCTGAAAATACCCCCCTGAGCCGAAAAGTTAGATACCCCCTCTAGAAAAAGGTAAAACGTAGGAAAAATTTTCGGAAAAATTGAAAAAATTGAGAGAAAATTTAGTTTAATGCTGTAATTTTTAAGAAAAATAAATTAGTAAAAATGCATAAAAACGTAAAAATTCGAGGTTTTAAGCGAAATTTTGGTGTTCTAAATTTTTGAAAATTTTACAAAATTGCCTTCTTTGTAAAAAATTCTTAGTTTTTAGCACAAATTTTAATAAAATTCACTATAATAAGACTTAAAATTATCAAATACTATAGAAAAAGGCTAAAAATTGACGTTTTATGTGTTTTTAGGCAATTTTGGATCCCTAAAAAAATACATCCTAATACCCTCCCTAAGCCTAGCCAAAATACCCCTTCTGATACGCCCCCTGAGGTCGCCTCCTTTAGCAATCTATGATTATATTGAGAAAGAATATTTTCAATATTCACAGAATGTCACTAACATTATAACATAAATGTTAGAATAAAAATTCTTTACATAATATTATGTGCTTTTCTTTGTTAATCAAATATAATTTTCATCAGAGAAAATTTCGTAAAAGTGAAAAAAGGATAAATGAATATAAAGCTGTTAATTATAAAAAAAGTAAAAAACTTAATAAAATTGAAATAAAAATAAAATTAACAGTTTTTTAGGCATATTTATAAGCAGTAAATTTGAATTTTTTAACTTTGAATTTCTGAATTTTTGATAAAATCATTTTTTGCAATAAAAACTTAGTTTTTTTTGCTCAAATATGATAGAATATATTTAATAATAGGAAATACTCATAAACACCTATAAAACTACATATTTTTTATTTTGCTGCCATTTTGAAAATACTCCCTGCCGCGAGAAAAGTACTCAAAATAGCAATACTCCTCTGTCAAGTTGACAATGCCCATCTCTGCTTAAATCATTTATTTTCTTGTTGAATAACAATATACAGTCGAAATCAAATAACTTTTAATTTATTTTGGGCTATAAATTCTTTCACATAAATTAGATCAAATTTATTTTTTTAAATTAAAATCTCAAATTTATAAATCTTAAAAATTTTCTTGTTATCTTAACACTTCGTCTGTATTCAGCAGCGCTATAGCTTTGTCTGTACCGTTGTATGAGTTTTAATATCGCATTGAGTGTATTACTTTTACAGTTTAAATATTCGTGTGCTTTTCATAAAAAATTATTGACATTTAGGGAAAAGACTCATAACTTATGAGTCATAAGCTTTAATCACAAAGCAGTTTAGACACATGAGTTTGGAACAATATTAAGATTGCATAGGAGTAGTGACTGTAACGCTATGAGTGCGCACACTCTACAGTGACGCAACAGTGACCTAAAGCAGTCCTCTCTCACTGGAATAAATGTTTTTTAATAGAAGTTTATTAAAACTTTTAGACATTACCTAAGATTTAATTCGATGGGCACCTAACCACAAAAAAATCAAAAACATTTTACTTATTTATTTAACTCAATAAACAATTGAGCCATTCCTAAAATATTAAGGCACTGACTCTTAAGACTGAGATGTGGTAACAATTTGATAGATAAAATGTTGATTTCTCATATTACGATACAGACGAAATGTTAAATAATTAAAAAATTCTTGCATTCAATAGCAATACCTTTGTGAAGGAAAAAAGAAGCTAGATGGTAATTTGATTTAAGTTTATTTTAAACTACTAAAAATTTAAGTCGACAAGTGTTTTGGGATTTTTTTATTATCTTGTTTCTTAACAAAATAATAACAGACCGAAAAAAATTTAAAATTTGCAAAGCAATTACTAAAGAATTATACATTCAAATTCATTGAAAATTGCATGAAATATAAAGGCCATCGAATTACACAAGTTTTATAAAAATCAATTTTCTATGTAAATTCGTTTAGTCTTAATCCGAAGTGATGTGAAGTCCTATACCAAAGTAATTGAAAAGTTAATATAAATTTAATTTAAAGCAATTTAATTATTATTTATTAAATTAGATGTTTTAAAATTATATATGCATAAATTACAGTTTAACATTTTCATTTTACAAATATTTATAATTAGAATTTTTAAAAATATTGGAAATATACTAATTATATACATTTCGTTTTTGTTAAATAATGCATCAATAGTGCCAAAAACAAATTTGTTTCCTTAAAATTTTTATAAATTATTTAAATTCGTAATCATGAAGTTTTTTAAATATATTAATATTTTTTCAATTAATTTTGATCAAACAAAACATTTTTTCAATAATTTTAATATTTTAGGCAAATTATAAAATTATTTATATTGATAAATAAAATATACAATATTTAATAAATGGTTTTGTTACTTTCTTAGACTGTAATATTTACATAAATTATTTTAAAATTTATCCTAATTACTAAATAATTTTTTAAATGATATTTTTTTAAAGATATAAATTTTTAATTCTGGTACAAGAAAATCAAATTAGGAAAACGAATATGAAAATGTATTAATTAAAGAATAAACATATAAAATTATTATTATTTAATAAAATATCTAAAATTCTTTATAAAAAAATTAATTATTTTTAAATAAATGTTTGTTAAACTGTAAGTTTAATATCCATTATTTAAAAATATATCCAAATCAAATAGTATAATAGATAGATCACAGTAATATATTTTATTTTTAGCCATGTTTAATTATCTTAATGATTCTGTAAATTTTTATTTCAATCTAATTATTAAAATATGAGTTTTAAAAGTTTAAAGTCTAATAATATATTAAATATTACCGTATTCTCTAACTTTAGGCGCCATGGCACCTTATGTCACAGGTCCCAGACTCGGGTAGACTTCAAAATAGCATGGTATGTTACCTACATAGTACGCCACTCCCTCATAGAGACTGATATAACCCGCCATGTCGTGATATCACATATTTATAGCAATGAATACATTTATTTACCAATTCAATGACTGTCTAAATGATAATATATTTAAATCATTGAAATTTTATTTCATTTCAATTGAAACTTTATTACAGTTTTGATTAAACTTTTGGCATTTGACTAGTTATTTCAGTCAAAACTGGGTGTCGTGTTACCTAGGTAGACGCCACCCTGTCTAAGGAACTGACATTAGGGGCCATGGCGCCTAAAGTTAGATAATACGGTAATAGTTTTTAATAAATTTATTAAAGGAATGATTTATATAAAGGTATAAATATAATAAGTATGGAATTTTTCAATGTTCAAATAACAACATTACAATGAAAAGTAGAGCAAATTATACCTGTATTTTTGTGATATAGAATTGGTTAACCCAATCGATTTGTTTACTCAATTTATTAATTATATTTTAATTAAGATTATTAGCATTTAATTACATAAATATATATATTAGTAATTTTTTGTTGTTTTAAAAAATTCATATAATTTTTAACAAATTATCGAGTATTGATTATTTAAATTATAATCAAATTTTTGACTACTATTTTGAGAATTAATTTTTTTTATAAACGATTAATTAATTCGATGGCTTAAGAGGAAGAGTTCTTTCTTGGATTATTGTCACAAATAATTTCATATTTATCTTTAATTGCTTTAATACAATAATTACTCGATTAAGGCTTATGCTATTTAGGCCAATTTTGATTTAAGCTATAGATTTTGTCTGCACCAACCGTTCCTATGGGTTCAATAATGTTAAGTGAATTTCATTTAAGCCAATTTGATAAAAGCCAAAACTCGATTTAAGCGAAACAAAATCTAAGAACTTGCAATATAAGTAAATTTTGATATAAGCTAAAATTTTCAAATTTAATCTTCTTTATTTAATCTGATTATAATATCTATTTTATTTTTAATGTTTTTATTGTTTATTTATATGAAGCATAATGATGAGCGCTTCCTACTAATGAATATATCTTAAGTCAATAGTGCTTCGGGTAACGCTAAATGCTCCTAAATATAAATTAAATATTTAAAAAAATTAAAATAACTATTGAAAATGTTATTTTTCATTCAAAACTTTTTAATTTGAATATTTTCATAAAAACTAATGTCAGATTCGGTTTCAGAATGCTAAAGAACATATGATTTGATATATATGTCCATTACTTTGAACTTGAAATTTTCAACTTTGAGACCCTCTAGCGGAAAAAGGCAGTTGCTGGCGGACATAACACCTATATATCATTGATCCTCTAGAGGTCCTTAACCATTTCCACTATCTGGTTTCGTATCTAATCCAGGGTAAATTTACCATTATCGATAGTCATCTCCTTTAATCTAGGATCAATATTTTAAGAATAATTCCAATTTTCTCGACCCTCCTTTTGATTGGGACAATGTAATACATATTTAACTAGCTTAGATAATCTTTCAAATTTCATTTAAGTTAATTTCAATAATAGTTTTAATTTTAAATAAATTTTATTTTTGATATCAAACTTTATTTAAATTTATATAAAAATTACAATAATTTATCTTATTATGATCAGCAATTCCCATGGTCAACTTGACAGGGGGGAAATTTCTATTTTTGACTACTTTTCTCGCGACAGAGGATTATAAAGTGGTAAGATATTTTCAAAATGGGCGCCAAACTTAAATTAGGTATTTTTATAGGTATATATGGGTATTTTTTTGCATTTATGCCTGGTAATCACGCTTATTTAACGTATTTTATCATAATTGAGCGAAAAAACAGAATTTAAGGCAAAAAATAAATTTTTTAAAAATAACAATTTCAGTTAAAAAAATTTTACAGCTTAAAAATATAAAATAAAAACTTTAAATTTGATTCTAATATTAGGTTTTCTTTGGTTTTATGTTATTTTAATTAATATTTACAGCCTTTTATTTATTTTTTCTCTCATTATTATCAATTTTACGAATTTTTCTCTCCTATTTTTCTCAGCCGATCACAGGGGGGAGGTATTTGGGTTAAAACCCCTCAGATGACCTTTACCTAATATGATTCTTATAAAAAATTTAATAATTTATAACAATTTGAGAGATTAAAAAATTGAAAAAATATAACTATTATAATTAATAAATAAAAATTTACTATTTATAATGCTACGCAATTACCAAGATCTTAATATAAATTCAAGAGATATTTAGAGTAAAGATTGGCAAAGTCCTGAAATGGTAATATATTTACATTGAAAGTGTTAAAATTATTCATGGTAGATTATAAATTAACTTGAAATTTTACTTGAATCATTTATTTGTATTCATATCTCTTCTGTATTTGATGTCCAATAATAATTTGATTTGAGTTTTAATAGATATAATTTTTTAAAATCAGCATGATTTTTAATTATGTTGTTGTAAATTTGATTCATTTTTACAAATCATATTCAATATTTAATTTAATTTCTCCAAAGTAGAGACGATTTTCGGTAATAATAAAAGTTTATTACAATAATTAGTTAAATAAATGATTATTTAATAATTTCAAACTTATGTTCAATTAAAATTCATACAATTAAATATATAATAACTTTTAGGGTTAGGAATGCATTGAAATGCAATTAATTTTAAAATTACTAATTATTTTTTGTGCGAAATTCTCTAGAATTATTAATGAACAAGGTTCAAAGTATGCAAAGCCCTAAATAACTATAATAATATCTTGACTATATATTGAAATTAAATTTTATTATTTTAAATCAAACAAAACTTTCAAAAGAAATATAAAAACTTAAATTCAAAATGAGTTTTGAATTTATATTTAAAAGAATGCAATCATTTAATAAAAAATTATGCATAAAATCATATACAGGATATCCAATGAGACATCAAAGAGAAGATTTAGAGATATGAAAAGAGATATTTAATAATTCAACTGTTAGTTCTTTTGACTTTCATATATTTAATATTATTCTTTAAATAAATTGAAAACATAAAAATTAATTTTGATAAAAAATTTTTGGGGTTCAAATAAATAGACCTGAATATTCTATTTAAAGTTTTAAAATTAGATTGGAAAACTTTTTTTATAAAATAGTTAATTCTAGACATAATTTTCAAAATAAATAAAAATGTTATTGTTGATTGTATCCCAAAAACTTTATTTGTTTAAACATTTTTTCAATTTATTTGATGCATAAGATTTAATTACAGTTTTAAACTTTGAGTAATTAAAAATTTTGTAAAATATTGTTTAAATAATTTCATCGTAATAAAAGATTAAAATTATATAACATTTAAAAAAATTATTCCCAATTATTAAATAATAAAAGTTAGAAATAT